>PVKB01000272.1:45076-186771 GCA_004027205.1 Ctenodactylus gundi | reverse complement strand
AATTGTGAAAGACTGAATGTCAAGTTCCCCCATGATCGAGAACAAGGCAGGAAGTCCACTCCTGCCATCTCTACTCAACATTGCTATAAGCCAGTACACTGAAGCAAATGAAACTTTAAACACATCCAGATTGAAAAGAAGCAAAAAGTGCTTATTGTTTATATGATCTTGTAACTAGATTATCTTAAGAAATAAATGAAACTAACTAGAAAGAATAAACAAGTTGAGAAGTGTCATAGATGACCAGATCAATGTATAAAAATTAATTGTATTTCCATATATGAGCAACAAACAATTTAAAATGAAATAGTTCTATTTAGTATCAAAGAGAATAAAGCATTTGTGAATATATTTTGAAGGCAGGCATCGCGATATACGCCTGTAACCCCAGCACTAGGGAGACTGAGGCAGGAGGACTGCTATGTGTTCACGGCCAATCTGGGCTACATAGTGAGTTCAGGACCAGCCTGGACTGGAGAGTGAGACCCCATCTCAAAAAAAAGAATAATTTTGAAATATATATTGAAAATATATACTCAATAAACATACTGAAAATCATAAAACCTTTCTAATGAGGAACGAAAAAAGGCCTAAAATTTAGACACTGAAGAACTGTAGACAATGCAAGACATTCTCTGTTCATAGATTAGAAGATTCAATCAATACTGTCAGGATGGCAATTCTCCCCATACTGATCTATAGATTCAATATAATCTCTGAAAATTTCGGTGGGCTTTTTGCCGAAACAGACAAACTGAGCCTAAAATTTATTTAGCAATAGAAAGGTGATTTCTATTCGGGGGCGGGAGGGAGTCTCAGTATAGGTCCTCTTGGACAAGAGGGGACTACAGTATTTCAAAATTGGAAACAATCCAAAAGCTTAGTAACAGTGGGTAGAGAAATAAAATGTCTTATATGCACACAATAGGATACTACTCAGCAATAACAGGAGTGAGCTACCAACGTATCTCACAATATGGATGAGAAGAAGCCAGGAGCAAGTCTATACATTGCATGGTTCACTTCCATGAAATGCCTAGAAAAAGAAATCTACAGAAACAGAAAGCAGACCAGTGGTGAGATGGTTTGGAAGCAGGGCTACGTGATGACATTGTCAATATCTTGACTATAAGGGAACTTGTTGGGTGATCATAATGGTCTGAAAGATTTTGTCAAAAAAATAAAAGATTGTGTCACTGTGGTGATGGTTGCACAAGTCTACACATTTGTTAAAGTTCATTGGATTGTATATTTATAATGGTGGTTTTATGGTATTAAATCTTACCCTAATAAGTCTGAAGAAACAAATATCTAGGAGGAAGTACAGATGAACTGAGCATGGCAACACAACTGTAACTGAAGCTGGGAAATGAGGGTTAGCTGCACTATTTTTTCTATTTTGTGTACACTGAACAATTTTGTAATAAAAAGTGTTCATTTTTATATGTGTAAAAATGTTCTGGAGCAATATTTTTAAAAAACCATACACTATTGCTGATGAATGAATTAGGGGGTAGCTCACTGACGTTTTTCATATATAGCTTTTTTGGTTTATTTGGTTTTTGTTTTCTGAGTCAAGGTCTTACTTTGTAGGTGGCTTTGAACTTGTGACCCTCCTGACTTAGCCTCCCAGGTACTGGTATTACAGATGTGCACCATTATACCCGGCTTTCATATATATTTATTATGCATATTTTCATCATTTTATTGTTTTCTTAAGCTTTTTCCCATGTACATGGGTCACTCTAGGTAAGGAAGGAGCTGGGCCTGGTGGCACAGGCCTACAGTCCCAGCACTCTGGGAGGCTGGGGAAGAAGGATTGTAGGTTTGAGCCTTACCTAGACAACTAAGCAACACAGTGAGATCTTGCCCTCAAATAAAATATAAAAAGGGCTAGAAGTGTAGCTCAGTAAGAAGTGCCTGCTTTCAATCCCCAGTACCTTTCTCCCCCAACCACCTCAAAAAAGATAACAAGAAGGAAAGAATTTCCTCTGAAAAAACCCAGATGAGTTCCAAGTGGAAAACACATTAAGGACAACACAGAAAGATTCTGCCACCAGGTTTGTGGGTAACCAGACAGATGAGATCAGCAATTCTTAAAACCAGAAAGTGTCACAAATGCCTCTGAGGATCTTATAAAAGTTAAAGAAACTGCTCTCAGAAAAAAGTACTCTACTATACATAACGAACATAGGATTCCAGGAGAATGAATTTAGAAGAACTGAAATTTAGGAGCTGAGTTTATAGACCTTTGATAAGACACTGAACTACATATTCCAACGTTTTGTGATTCCATAACTGTAGCCCTGACAGCCTGATGGAGAATGGTTGGTCTACAGTTTATTTTTTAAAGGAAAGTAGAGTAGCAAAATACCTATTTATTGGGAAATTCCTCTATATGTTTCTTTTATTTTTAAATTGATTATATTGATAACTTCTATGTGAGGTCCAATAAGAAAAGTCAGTTAAACCAGGCATCGTGGCAGACACCTGTAATCCCAGCACCCTGGAGGCTGACGCAGGAGGATCACAAGTTTGAGTCCAGACTGGGCAACTTAGTGACTTACGAATATCCTGTCCAGAAATAAGAATGGGCTGGGGCTGTAGTGCAGTATGAAGGCTCAGGGCTCAATTCCCAGTAAAAAAAAAAAATTTTAAAGAAAAAGGAAAGTTATTTAGCAAACACCTTTTGCATGTTCAGAGCCATGAAAGGGAAGAGGAGTTCTAAGAGATATTAACCATCTCATTTTGCTTGGTTTCCAAGTCACTAGACTGCCAAGGCAGCTTGTCAAGGAACAAGGTGATAGTAATCTAGAAGCCTTCTGTGCCGGAATCTAATACTCTATCACAGACAAAGATATGAGTGACCTGGAAAGTTATAAAGCTCAAGAGACTCAAGAATCAAGGTCTCTCCTTCCTTGTTTTATTCCAGAGGTCTGAATGGGCAGAAAAAAACCTTTCCCAAAATCAGCGCAAGGGAGAGCTGTTGACATAACTAAGCTCTCTTCACCCTCCAAATTTTGGCCAATGCACTTTGAAAGGTATGAACAATTAATCTCTCCCCAAGAAAACAGTAAGTTTCCCTAGAACTGAAAATTATTTCACTTAAATTTCTCTGTGACCAAAAGTTAATCTTTTCTTTTCTGTAGCTGTCTGCTTTGCAGTCTCTTTTCTCATAAATAGCATCACCTAGCCGGAATCCTGTCCCAGCTGTTCCTCCTGTGCCTGTCCTACAACGAGTTGCCCTACACAAGGCTAGATGCTTTCCCGGCCCCTCCTTCCCCCCTCACCCCCTCCCCACATACCCAGTCACCATTTTAGGACTGCTGCAGTGAGCGCTCCTTAAAGAAATGGGTAGGAGGAGGGAAAGATGGGAGGAGACAGCTTAGGAGCACAGCTTGACAACAGTTAACTGAAATCAATCACCCCGTCAGTTAAAGCTCCCTAAGAGTTTAACCACACTTGAATGAAGGTTAATGACAGCTAACGACCACTTACTGAGCAGCCCAACAGAGTTAAAGAACTCACACAGAAAAAGAAAAAAAGGATCACCCAACACCAAATTAACCACTGGAGACTCAGAAAATGAAGCTTTTATTTCACAACCCATAGAAACAGAATAGCTGTTGAGCAGACACATAAAAAGACTCAACTATAATCTCAGTGTAGGGAAACCAGGAGACTGTGGGAGTCCAGGTGCAATGAATAACCATCCTCACAACGCAAGAGGCAGCTAGCCCTAAATCCTGAGGCCAGAAAGTGGAGAAACGCACTGCCCTTTCCTTTCCCCCCTGGAGAATTTGCCAAGGAACCTTCCGCTGACCCAAGCAACAGGCTTTGGGTACCTCTGCTAGTTTTCAAGCCTTGAAATTACAAAGCAATCTCTATGTGCTAGGCACTTCCAATTCAGATTCGTTTAACCATTACAACAAATGCATCCAGAAATTCAAAGACAGGAAAGCAAATCAGTATAAAATGATGCAAAGTCCTGATGATGGGTAGTGGTAATGGCCGCATGACATTGTAAAGGTACTTAATGTTTCTGAACTGTGCATTACATTAACAAATGGTAAATTTTATTAATATGTATTTTACCACAAAAAAAAGAAAAAAGAAGACCATGTACGGCGGTACACACCTATAATTCCAGCTACTAGGGAGGATGAAGCAGGAGGATCACAAGTTCAAGTCCAGCCTAGGCAATACAGCAAGAGCCTGGTTTAAAATAAACTTCAAGAAAAGGCTGGAGATGTAGCTCACTACTCCCTTGTCTCAATTTCCAGGACTGGGGTGGGGGCAGGAGGAAGAACACCACAATGACCACGAAAGACTCAAAAAGGCAAATAGTCCACAGGAAGGCACAAAACTGGTCCAAAGTTGCAGGAGCAGAGCTGTAATTTTAACTCAGATTCTTGGACCCAGCCTTAGCCCAGTATTTCCAATGGTGGGAGATCTACCACTTTAATGTATCAGCCGTAGGTGAGAAATCATGGTAAGACGGTACAGAAGAAAGCAATGAAGAAGACTGAGATGGAACTGAGAAGTCCTGGGTGTCCCCTTCCACGCGCTATTTGGGAAACATGAGCGTCAGCAAATGGTCCAGGGATCAAAGCAGGTTTGGAGGAAGGTGGTGCCTGTCATTCATCTGTAGCCAGATGGCCCCACTCATCGTGGGTCCTTCCCACCTTCCTGCCAGCATTCAAAGATCAAAACTCAATCTTCTCCAACATTCTGCAACCTGCTTCTTTAATGCGAAGATCAAAGGGGAACTTTTGTCCGAGTTGTAAAAGAGAAACCAAGAGGCAACTTAATGCTGTCTCTGCCTCCTCTGTACTTCCTGGGAGGATCAAGGACATTCCTTGAAAGGGACTCCTCAGAGAAATGCATTTAAACAAGGCCTAGTGTCAGCGTCTCCGCTCTAAGGACACAGTGGCTCCTACAGAGTATGTATCAAGTGGGGCAACTCCAGAGATCAGATAGACAACACAACCAAAACAAGACAACTTGGAAAGATCACAGAACTGTGACTATGGATTTTGATGTCACAGACATATTAGCAAAAGCCACCTTAAATCCAACTATTCTAGACCACAGAATTTTCAATGTAGAATTTAGAAATCACAAAGTCCAAATCTTAATTTTACTTTTTTTTTTTTTGAGACAGGGTCTTGCTCTGTAGTCCAGGCTAGTCCTGATTCACTATGGAGCCCAAGCTGCCCTTGGACTCACGGCAATTCTCCTGCCTCAGCCTCCTGAGTGCTGGGATTACAGACACGCATCACCATGCTCATCCTACATGATGCTGGGGAACTGAACTCGGGTACTTAGCACCTGACTTAGTGCTAGCTAGGAAAGCGCTTTAACTGCTGAGCCATTCCTCCGGTCCATAATTTCACATATGACATACGTGGAAAAAAGATCCAAAAAGTCAAAGTAATCTGCCCCGGTCACACTACTGAATCAGTAACAATGTTGGGACTAAGCCTAGGCTGCTGCCTCCTGCTCCAGAGCTCCTTCTATCCGTAGATGAGCACTGGAAGACAGGGGCTTCCCATACAGAGGCTGGCAGCACAGTTGAGGCCTCCTACACTCTGCTTCAGGACTCTCCTACCCAAGATCCCTGTGGGTAGCACCAGACTCCACCAGTAAAAGCCATTCCTGTGGCTCTGACTGAAGCTCCTACTGAAGCTCCTCCAGTTCAACGGAACTGTGATGTCATTCAGTCCATTCCTCAGCCTCTAGACTGGATTGAACCCAAGTAACCCCAAAATAACATGAACGGACTTAGCAACTGAAAATGTGTTTACATAATAACTGGCATCAGTGTGTATAACAGCATTATACCTGACAGCCAAAAGTTAGAGCAATCCCAATCAATATCCATTAACTGAAGAACAGACACAGAAACTGGAAATTTAACCACACAATGAAATCTTAATTACTTAGACATAAGAAGGAATGAAATTATACCTGTTACTTATGTGTAATTTACTTTTGTGATAAAAAGTTCATTTAGTATAGCAATTCAATATGGACTTAAATTTATTTATTGTAACAATTCACTTAAGTCTTTGACGTAAGTTTATTCTAAGAAAACTGACTTGATATAATGATAACCTGGATATCTTCTGAATGTACAAACATTTACCTTTCAGTACTCAAGCCGAGGCATTTGAAATTTAACTTCTCTCTTTTCTTTCTCACATTTTCAAGCCTTAAGAACTACACTGCTATTTTTCTTTTCTCATCTATACTGGTGGGTGAGGCCATGTCAAAGAATCTCAACAAATATATATAGTAAGATATAGAAAAAAGGAACTTTTGGCAAATATCCCAATAAAGGGCTCTGCTGGACTCAGAGAAGAGGCATCAAGATTTGGCCATTTCAGCCCATTCTAGGGGTGGGAAGCTGAGCCAAAGAGTGGTAATTTGAGTGGAGAAGTCAGTCAGATGCAGGAGATTAAGTATGTTAAATATTGCATGGTTTCTCTGATTTGGGAAACCCAGAATATATTTTATAGAACCAAATGAGTGGGGGGGGGGGGTCATAGGAGCGCCAAAAATGGGAAGGGATTATAAAGTTGATATAATATATATGGGCACAAAACACTCAATTTCACTGTAAACATTATGTATCACATACATATTAATAAAAATAGTGGGATAAAAAGAAGGAATGAAGTACTGACACATGCTACAGGTATAAACTTTGAAAATGTAAAAGAAGCCAGACACAAAAGACCACACATTACAAATCTCCTTTATATACAAGGTCCAGAAAAGGCAAATCCATAGAGACAGAAAGTAAATTAGTGTTGCTAGGACCTGGAGGGAGGCGAGTGGGAGGGACCGCTTGTGTTTCCTTCTGTCCCGAATTAGACAGTGGCGACCGTTGCCCAGTCCTTTGAATTGTACTAAAAATCAGTAAATTGTACACTTCAAAGGGGGAATGGAATTTTATGGTCTACAAATTATATCCATTAAAAAACTATAATGAGAACAAGAGAGAGAGAGAGAGAATGAGAATATATTTGAGAGAAGTATAGAATTTTATTTTCTAAACTGAAATTTCTAGACTCATGGGTTCTACAGACATTTCCCAAGCTCCACCAAGATAATATTCCCAAAGCAGTTTTCCATAAAGAGTGAGACATTAACCTGCTTAACCATCCAGCCCCAGCCAGTTCTATCCTGCAACTTTATAGGGTAAATATCCCAGGGCAGATGGAAGGCAAGAAAATAGAAAGAACACTAGTTCACACCAGCTATCATCTGGTCTTCAGGGAGTGAGGTCTTGCCCTGCAGGTTCAGGGAACATCTATGGGGAGTTAGCAGCCCAGCCCCCGAGGAAGAAAAGCCATTCACCAAGTTTAGAAAGGGAGGGAAAAACGCTTGAAATGGCTACCCACAAACCTAGCTTTCAAAACAAAACAATAAACCAAAATCCCATCCTGTTCCCACGGCCACTGAACCCATTAGCTCAGTTCCTCTTCTGACTTGCCCCAGAAATGTATACACCTTAAAGTAGATCTACACACCCTACTCCACTGGTTGTGAAATCAACCATGTGTATGGGTCTATGGGATCATGGCGACCTCTAGGTAACAAAGTGTTTGACATAGACCAAACTCACATGTGACTATACTACGCCTGTTACACACAAACCCTTGTAAACTTGCCTTCCTGCCATACAGCTGCTCGTGAGCAACCTTTAAACTGGCCTCTCTATATACTGAACACATCACAGAGTCTGTTTCCTGGAACCAGTCCGTTTTCAGTGTGGAGGAATGATTCAACATCCCCAGGCAGCACAATACATACTAAATCACTGCACTTTCCATTGTGCTTTGAATAAAATCCACACTCTTTTTCAGGCCTGTCTGCGGCATGAGAACAAGCAGGCTCCCTGATGTATTGTCCTGGAGGTGACACAAGCAAAACAACCTGATAAAACAATCTATTTCAAAATGCAACCCAGACTACAGTGGGCTACAATCCACCCAATGACAGGTAT
Organism: Ctenodactylus gundi; assembly: GCA_004027205.1. Classification (NCBI taxonomy): domain Eukaryota; kingdom Metazoa; phylum Chordata; class Mammalia; order Rodentia; family Ctenodactylidae; genus Ctenodactylus; species Ctenodactylus gundi. The sequence goes on along the minus strand of PVKB01000272.1, from coordinate 178,757 downwards.
GCTTCTAGAACAGAGGCTCTGAGTCCCTGTCTAGTTTCATCTTGTATCATTCATTCTCTTACTCCCAGCTCTCACCATGCTTTGGCCTGTTTAGTTTTCTGGGGTTCCTTAAACACATTAAACTCTCTATCTTAACCCTGGTGTCTGGCATTTCCTTTGATTGGAAAACTCCTTGCACAGTTTGCTCTTTCTTGCCAACCAACTCTCATCTCCTATCATTTTCTCTGAGAAGACTTCCTCGACCCCCTCACTCCCAAGTGGTTGTCATGTAGTCACCCTCATCACTCTCACTTCATCTTACTATCTTCATAGCACTTCACATTGACTTTATTTTATTCGTGTATCTCTTTGTTCTTCACCCAAGAAAAGCTCTGCAAAGAATCTCACACTCACAACTACCCCTCCCCCAGTTCCTGGCACAGAGTAGGCACTCAAATGTTCACTGATTAAATAGATCTGTACAAGAAATTCGTATTGCGAACTTAGTAACATCTTTTTAAAAATCTCTCATCAGGGTAGGAATTTCCCAGGGCAATGCTATAAATGCCATACTGAACTTTTTCCTTACAGTAAGAGGGTGTGACTTCCTGTTAAGTTCTTACACCATCCTTGTTCTAAATGCAGCAAAGGATAAAAGGGGTTTCAACATACCATTTGGGTATTTGTCTCTTATGGTTCAGAATTAAGTCTGAGACTGCAGAAGCAAGGTGTATATATATATATATATATATATATATATATATATATATATAAAATGAACCCGAAGATCAAACGGAGGCCTGAGTTCAATTCCCCAGCACCATAGAAACTGGGCACAGTGGCGCATGCCCATCATCCCAGCACTTGGGAAACGGAGGCAGGAAGATTGCTGTGATTCAGAGGATAGCCTGGTGACATGGTGAGTTCAGGACCAGCCTAGACTACAGAACAAGACCTCATCTCTGAAAACAAACAACTGAGGGCCTTATGCATTCTAGGCCCAAGTGCTCTACCACTGAGCTATACTCTTCAGCCCCAGCCTGTGAAATCTTTCACCTGGTATCTGAGGTTCTGAGTAAGGTATTCTTCATTAAACAACAAGCAAAAAATAAAAGTCATCTAATAGAAAGAAGAAAGTCACTGTCAGTAATCATCCCATTTGGAGAAAAACACCAAAGAACTCAATCAAGAATCTTCCTTTACTTAGGTCAAACGTTAAATTCTTTTTTGTGTTTTCCTTGCCATTCACTCCCAAGATAAAATCATCTGCTGAGGAAGCAATTCAAGGAAGACCCAGGACATCACTCTGGGCTAAATGACTTCAATTTTAGGTATGGCCTCTTGCCAAAGTGAATTAAGCTGAACTTCTGCAAGTCCTACACAGATTCACTTCCAGGGCTACGGTCTGTACCAGAAGAATCCTGACTGACCCCTGAAACACAGCTCTTTACTTCCATGAGTATTCATACCCAGACTTCATCCTCAAGAGCATCCTCATAATGAAAGTCTATCCCCAAGGAGCTATGTGACCCTGTGAGGACACAGGAAGAGAAGGCAGCCAGGCGGGCCTAGATACTTCTATACTTCTAGTCACAGACTACCTCTTGGTCACCAGAGTGACTACGAAAGTATGGAATTAAGAATCTTTAGGAGTGAGGCAGGAAGCTGCATTTTGTCATGCCTCACCACACACAACCTGAGATTTGCGCCGTAAAGTCTGGGAACCAATGGGATAAAATGACGAGAAAAGGCAGAAGAGGTAGAGAAGTGTCTGGGATGAAAGATGGGGTGAGTCAGGCGAGGACATCTCCGGGATAGAGGCAGTCAGGATGGGCACGCCACGGGGACGGATGAGGGTGGAGGTGAGAACCAGGCTTGGGCTCGGAGGCTGGTCCGAGGTGAAGTCGCCTCCGCAGACTGGTCAGGCAGACCGGGAGGCGGGAGGGCAGGGTCTGAACGAGGGGAGGAGCGAGGGTGGAAATAATGCGGGGTTCTGCAGAGGGGTTAGGGCTGGGAGGTGAAAACTGGGAAATGGGGCCACAGGGGGCGGGGACCAGAGTGAAAAACGGGAGCCGGCGGAGACAGCATCCGAAGTCTTCCTCGGAAACCGTGCCTCCGCTGAAACTCCGGCCCTGTCAAGCCCAAGTGCGGGACCGCGGCCGGGGAGGAGGTTTGTGGGGGAGGTCACCCCAGTCAGGGGGAACCTGAGCAAGGGTTCTGGAGGTGGCTCGGGACCAGGCAAAGGGTGCCGCTAGGTCCGGGGATACCCAGGTAGGCCCTGCTCCAGCTCTGGCTCCCAGAGTCTCCTTCACTCACCATCGCCGCTGCCATCTTGGATCCACGTGTCGCCGTGATGACGTCAGCGGAAGTGGTGCTTCCCTGGTTACGGGCTTTAACTCCGAGAGGTGGTCGCGCCGTTTCAGTCGCTCTGGTCATCGCAGAGAGCGAAGGGGCACAAGAGACTTAACTCCTGCTCTGCAGCCTAGACTGGGCAGTCAGGTCGCTGACTAGGTGGAGAGGGGACAGTGTAACTATTGGAGCCATCTTAACTTCTGGCAGAGAACGCTCCTCCCCTACTCCTGCTGCGCTTTGGGTAATGGGTAATGTGTGGAAACACGCTTACTCTTTGGGGGCCATTTTTACTACTGGCAGAAAGACCGTTGCCAGGGTTACCTGAGGCCTTGATTGGAAGCAGAGGGCTTGGCACCTGGACTTCACAGCCGCCAGACTCTGAAAATAATTTCTAATATACATTTAGTTATTTACTTGACTGTCCTATATTTTCTGTAATAGATTGTCGTCACTATGAAGGCGGAATCCTGTCTTATTTTATTTTACCTTGTTCTGCTCCATTCTCATGTGTAAACTGGGGGAGGGTTTATTATATTACCATCGTCATAGGCTTATAATGAAGAGCCAATGACGTAATATAAAATAGAACATATTCAATAGATAGTTGTCATTATATGCATATGTACACTCCTTCAGGCATATGCTAGTTGCCCAAAACATTACACTATTAAATGAATGAATAATATATTAAGGGAAGGAAAACATCCTTGAATGTGGACTTTATCGTGCTATCTAAGCATATGAGTTGAGGCAAGTCTGTCCATCTTCCTAAGCCACAGTTTCCAATATTGATGAAAAGAGACTCAAATAGTCATGCTATGAAGATAGGTGAACACCTTAGAGTTGACTTGGTTCATACGTATTGCTTTAAACTAGATACAGAACCAGTGCTATTTTCACAGACTATTTAAAAAATTGTTTAAAAAATAATAGTGGTTAATAATTATAATCAGCACTTAACATTTTCTTTGTGCTGTAGCATTTGGCATTTGCTAAAATGGTCCATATGACTCTTGGTTCTCTAATTCTACCTCTTGCCACGTGACAGTTGAACTCTGATCTCCACCTATGAACACAACTATGTATGGTGCATTTCCTGCAGAGATGGCTATCTACAAATCTTCTCATTTTGCATGAGCAAATTATTTTTCTTGCTGAATAGTGTGGGAAAAATCATTTAGACTAACGGAGTGTGGTTACAAGTTCTGGGTCTGGGTCTTATGAAGCCTAGCAGTTTAGGCTTCCACTCCCTTGGATGTAAAGAAGTCTGACTTCTCTGCTGAAGAGTCACATGGAGACAAAGGCCCAGCCATTATCTCAAGATGTTCTAGAAACTCCAGCTGAACATTATGTGAGTGAATAATTTTGGATGTTCCAACCACAACTGGATATAGTCTCAAGAATAACTTTATCAGCATCATATGAAACAAAACACTGCTCATCTGAACCTAATTGCTTTAGGTTTTGGAATGATTTGTTATGCAGTAATCATTGAAACAAATTATTATCCCTATGGGAAAAGAAGTTTAAGAGACAGGAGAAAATAAAACTTCATGGAGCCATATTCACAGCTGTATTCTTCCACAGCGGCGGCTGCCAGTTTATGGGAACGTCTGGGTGGGCCTGGAGGCCTGGTGGATTTGCTGCAAGGCCATCATAAACCAGCTGCAGGTGCACTGTTGTGAAGGGGTTCACCTGCATCTGGTGTGCCACGAACGAGAACATTTTCTCCCTAAGATGGCAAACACAAATGCTCCCTCTGGAAGGCTGTAGCTCACAGAGCTAAAAAAAATTTTTTATCGTGGTAAAATCTATGTTAACATTTTTACTACTTTAATCATTTTCAAGTGTGTGATGGAAAACTGTTAAATGGAGAGCATACCACATATCTCTTTCCACCTCTGTGCTTAACAGCCTTGGGTTGGCAGCAGGGCCAACTTATCCATGAACACGGAAGGCATGGCACACAAGGCCCTTCATACTCTTAGAGGCCACAAACATATTTCCAAGAAATTAATTTCCTTCCATGATTTCTTTTTTAGTGCTGTGTATTGAACCTCACACATGCTAGGCAGGTGTTCTCCCACTGGGATGTACCTCTAGCTCCAACTTTTGTGTAGAAGAAAATGATTTTATAAATAATAATACATTCATCTTTATATAGATGTAGCTGTAAACTAATTTATATTTAATGTAATATATATTTGTAAGTATATATCTTACTCATATTTATAAACACAAAAAATATATATATATATGTATTATGGAGGAGGAAAAGTTCCATACAAGCAAGAGTGCCTAAGGCTGTGTCTTGAAATTAGCCACGGTGAGACTGTTTAAACCACAAAATCAGTAACTGCTGAAAATCAGTACCTGAATTTGTTTTGTTAGCAATTTTCTTCTGTAAGTGGCCTAATAAATAATTTATAGGCAGTAAATATTTAGACTTTGATGGCCTTACAGTGATAATCACAGCTATTCAACTCCTCCAGCATCCTCTATCATAGTAGAAATACAGCCACAGATAATACATAAATAGTGAAAATGGCTATATCCTGGTCAACTATTATTTGCTAAATGCTAACAGGCTAAACAGGAAGAAATTGAGTTTGTCTACAGTTACAGTACAGTTAAACGCAGCATCTTGTTCCATTAGGCTTCTCTAAACCATCACACTCGACAGCCATGGCAGAGCTACATGTAAATAGAAAGGTAAGCTCACCTTCAATGCAAAGCAGGTATTTCTCCCCAGTGGTCCGGACCTTAAAGGCCTTCTCCAGGATCAGAGTTGTGGACTATGCCAGGTTGGCTCCCTTTATGTGTACCTATTGACATGATACAGATGCTTCTGGGAGATACACAGAGTACAAGCTGACCTGACGACAGCTGTCCTGGGATGCTTGTTTTGATTCCTTTTACACTCTTCATGTCCTCAACAAAAATCTCAGCCTTTCACCTTGGGTTTGCCCACTGCTGCTTTGCAGCATTATCAATAAGCTTACAACTCTTTTCTCGGCTGTTGGTAAATCCTTTACCACCTGCACATTTCACAAGCTGTGCCGTACACCCCACTAACCTAAAAAGCGATGGAGAAGATGGTTAACACTTCACAGCCTGTAACGTCTGTGACTGTTACACTGTGACACACAACATTATAGCTCTATTTGAAACTCTTACCCTAATGAGCGAAGTTGCTGGTCACATGAGTACAAGTTCCCATATGTCTTCATTATGTCATGAATGTAACAGAGACTACCAGCCTGCATTCGTGCTTGGGCAGGGGATGTTGTCAAGCAAGTTATCTGTGTGGGTAACTGAAGGCTAATCCTGCAGGGAACTCTTGGAAACACTTCAGGGTTATCCCAGCTGGGGGAAGGAAGCTGGGGGTCATTAACTGAGGACTTCTCCCTGATGGTGTTCATTCCCTGGCCCTTGCAGCCTCCTGGGAACACTGACAGCTGAGCCTTTTTGCAGTGTTAGAAAATAATGCCCCCTGGCACAATGATGCCAATATGTCAGCAGGAAGTCCAGCCCACTCCAAGGGATCTGCTTCTTCACAGTACATATCACACTCACTTAGGTAAAAGCCTGGAGGAGGATTGTCCAGGCTGATATAGTGACTGTGTCCTAAAATGCCCTTAGGATCTAGTTCCATCCACCTTTGTCACCCCTGGAGTGGAGTGCCTTCATCTTCCTCGGGGTCTAATGTGGCAGCTGTCCTTCACACCCACATTCTAGGAAGTGGGGTAGAGGAAGGGGTGAAAAATAAGGGGTCAAGAGCCCATGCCAGTCGTTTGTTAAGAAAGATTCCTGGAAGATGCCCTGACACACTTCCACTTACAGTCCCTTGATCAGAGTGTAATTTTGTGGCCACAGCTCGATGCTGGAGGAAGTGAGTCGTGTGGCCTTCTCTAGTTGTCATATGCCCCTGAAAAAAAAATTCCATTCCTCTAGAAGTCATGGAATCTTGATTGTGGGGACAACTAGCAGATACTGTCATCCCCAAGAGGGAGTTGAGAGCACAAATTGATGGGCCTTACATCAGAATGGACTGTGAGACAGGCAGACCCATGACACACGACAAAATTGAGCAAGGTAGGGGACTAAGCAGGCAGTTTTAATCTCAGGAGAAAGGAGAAAAGAAATGCTTTCCTTACTTTCCAGATCAGTGCCTCAGCCAGGGCTTGATGGAGGTGGGTCATTTGTGCCTTGGAACACAGCATCTCACCTTTCAGGGGAGGGTGTATGCAGAAGGGGACACGTGAAATGTATCCCCTAGTTTTGCTTAATTAAGAGACTTCATTTTTAAAGAGCAGCACCATGGGTTTGAATGCTTTCCCCGAAGTTCATGTGTTGAAAGCTTCGTCCCCAAATGCAACAAAGGTGAACAGAACTAGATCCTAAGGACATTTTAGGACACAGTCATTATATCAGCCTGGACAATCCTCCTCGAGGCTTTCACGTAAGAGAGTGTGACATGTACTGTCAGGAAGCAGATTCCTTGGAGTGGGCTGGGCTTCCTGCTGACATTATTGGCAGGAAAAAACCTGAAGAAGTGATTAGCCCGGCACACACCTGTAACCCCAGTACCTGGAAGGCTGAGGCAGGACAATTGATTTAAGGTCTGTGGCCAGTGTAGGCAATTTAGCAAGAGTTTGTCTCAAAATAATATAACTCTTAAAAGATCTAGACATATAGCTCAGTATTAGAGTGCTTTCCTATTATGTACAAGGCCCTGAGTTCAATCCCCAGTACGGCAGGGAAAAAAACCAAAAAGCAAAAAAACAAACAAAAAACAAAAAACAAAAATAGTAGGTTCCACCCTCGTGAATGGATTAAAAATATCATAGAGTGAGTTAGTTATCATGGTAGGTAATTTCTGATAAAAGTCTGTTTCTTTCCTCGTATGCTTGCACATACAAGCATATATGCTCTTTGGCCTGTCTTCTATCATGGGATGGTGGAGTAACGTGCCTGACCGGATGTGTGCCCTTCAACCCTGAGCTTCAGGCTTCTAGACTTGTCCGAAACCAACCTCTGTTCTTTATAAATTTCCTAGTCTTGGGTATTCTGTAGCAGCAACCAAAACAGAGCAAGATAAGCAGTTTGAGTATTCAGAATAACAAGTGGTGAGTATGGAGTTTCCGTATACTTTCTCACCCTTCCCTCACTTTCTCCTATTATGAACATTGCTTATGACTGTGGTACATTTGTTATAACTGGTGAACTAATTTGGACACATTACTTGCTAAGTTGATACATTAGGGTTAACTCCTTGTAATGCACATTCCGTGGTTTATGACAGACCTGCAATGATATTTTCCTCCTACAATATAATAAATCATTCCACTTGCCTAAAAAAAAAATCCCATGTTTCACTAATTTATTCTTCCCTGAACTCTTGGCAGCCGCTGGCCATGCTATTGTTCCCATGGCTAGGCCTTTTTCAGAATGTCACATAGCTGGAATCTGCAGCACGGAGCCTTTTCAGATGGGCTACTCTGGCCTAGTGATACATATTTAAAATTATTGCTTTTTTTGTAGCTTGATCACTCACTTGGGTTTTTTTTAGCACTGAATAATATTCCATTGTATGATGTACAACAGTTTGCTTATCCATTCACCAATTTAAGAGTATCTTGATCCCTTCTGAGTTATGGTAATCATGAATAAAGCAGCTCTGAGCATCCCTGTGCAGGTTTCTGCATGGACAAACATTCTCAGCTCATAAGCATAAACGCCGAGGAGCACACTTGCTCAGGCATATGGTAGGAGTGTGTTTAGTTTGAAAGAAAGTGCCACATGTCTCCCAAAGTGACTGTACCATTCGCGTTCCTGACAGCAGCGAGGGTGCCTGTTGCTCCGCATCTCTGTCAGCATTTGGTGCTGTCAGCATTTTTTTCCTGAGTCTGTGTCACTCTAACGAGTGTGACATTGTCATTTTAATTTGCATTACCCTAGTGACCCGTGATGGATAGCATATTCCATAAGCTTTTGCTATCTGAGTATCTTCTTTGGTGAGGTGGCTCTTCAGATCGTTTACCAGTTTTTAAACCGAGTTCTTGATTTTCTTATTGTTGAGTTTTAAGAGTTCTTTGTGTACTTTGGGTGCCAGGGCTCCACCAGATAAACATTTTGCAAGTTTTAGAGGCTTTTTGTTTTCTTAACAATGTCCTTTGCAGAGTCAAGCTTTTTTTTTTTTTTTGAGACAAGGTCTCACTGTAGCCCAGGTGGCTCCTGAACTCACTGTGGAGCTCAGACTGGCCTTGGACTCATGGCAATCCTTCTGCCTCAGCCTCCTGAGTGCTGGAATTACAGGCATGTGCCACCGTGCTCAGTTTATGTGGTGCTGGGGAATCGAACTATGGTACTTAGCTCTTGACATAGAGCTTGCTAGGCAAGCGCTTTAATCTCTGAACCATTCCTCCAGCCCAGAGCCAATTTTAATCTTTCTTGCTTGTTGCTTTCTTGTGGAATTGAATTGAACTCTTTAATGTTTATAAAAAATGGGGTTTTTTTGAGACATGGTCTCTACTCCACTGCCTAGAATGCGGGTGTGAAGGACGGCTGCCACATTAGACCCTGAGGAAGGCAAAGGCACTCTAGGGGTGACATATGGAGCTAGATCCTAAAGACATTTTAGGACACAGTCATTATATCAGCCTGGACAATCCTCCTGGTTTCACTCTGTGGTTCAGATTAGTTGTGAACTCACTATTTAGTCCAGACTGGCCTCAAAACTTATGGCAATCCTCCTGACTCAGCTTCCCAAATGCCCAGCCATTTCTTATTATTAATTTGAGAGAGTCTCACCAAGTTGCTAAGTTGCCCAAGCTAGGCTCAAATTTGTGATCCTCCTGCCGCAGTCTCCTGATAACACGGATTATAGGTCTGTGCTACATGTCCTGGTCAAAAAATTTTTCTTTTTTTTTAAATATTGAGGCAGAGTCTTGCTGAGTCACTAACTTGCCCCCTAGAGTGCTAGGTATGGGCCCCTAGGCTGGCTGACTTTTTTTTTTTTTTTTTTTTTTTTTTTGGTACTGGGTGTTGAATCCAAGGTCTTTGCCTTGAGCTACACCTTCAGCCTGTTTTATTTTAGTTTTTTGTTTATAACAGCTCCTCCATGGCAGGTCACAGAAACTAGAATTTCTCAAGCTGGGCCCATGGTGCAGTCTTGCAATCCCAGCACTCTGGGAGGCTGAGACAGTAAGATAGCAAGCTTGAACCCAGCCTGGGCAATTTACTGACTTCTAAGACCTTGTTACAAAATCACAATTAACATGGGCTAGAGATGTAGCTCATTGTGAAGGCCCTGGGTTCAATCCCCAAGACACACACAAACACACACACACACTTCACACACTTCATGCAGGAGACCAAGAGTCAGAGAAGGTGTGGTGAGGAAAGTACAGAAGTTTGGAGTGTTGTGTAGAAAAAGACCCGTGAGTCCAGGAGTGTGAGCAGCCTCAAGAGGCTGGAAAAGGTAAGGACACAGTTCTCTAGAGCTTGCAGAAGGGATGCAGCCCTGGAACCCATTGCAGACTTCTGATTTCTGAAACTGTACAAGAGTATATTTGAGTGGCTTAAAACCATGACATCTGTGTCATTTGTTACAGCGCCAACTAGCACAGCTGGCAGCTTCTTAGGACCCTGAGAAAACTCTCAACAATGAATCTTGGTTTTCGTGACACTCTGGCCCCGGGATGGTTCTCTCTTCTTTCTGCTTTGTCATACTGCAAGAAGACAAGTGGATATTTGGGCACTGGAAGGACATGGAAGCTGATCTTGTGGTAAAGCCTTCAGCACTCTTAGTTTTATTTAAAAGGCTATTTTTAAAGTTTCCCAGTGAAAGCACAGCTGTAACTGGAATTCCAGCATCCCAGGAAATAAAAATATCAACTTGGGATCTCCTGAGAAAGCAGATCATGGACTGCTAGAGTCAAAAAGAGATTGTCCAGTCCAACACGCCCACTTGACAGATGAGAAAACCATGGCTGGAGTGAGCATGGGTATCTGGGAATGGGGAGGACGAATGGGCCCCTGTGGACTGGGCTGGAGCCATCGCACAGGCACTCCTGAGGCTCCTGGCTCTGCCCTGAGGGCCCTGCTTATCAAGGCTGTTTCTGGTACTGGCTCTCAGTGGCCGTGTAGAAGTCATCCAGCACACTCTGGATATATTCAAAGGTGGGCCGCTCCTCTGGGTGGTTCTTCCAGCAACGTGTCATGATGCTGTAGAGCTCCTCTGGGCAGTTCTCTGGCCGAGGCATCCGGTACCCATGCTCCAGCGCCCGGATCACCTCTGGGTTGGACATCCCTGAGAAAGAATCATGGAATTAACAGAGGATGACTGGAAAGTGGGAGCTCAGGGTTGGCTGGCATGATGGCTTCCCCAACAGCCATCACTTCCCATCTCCCCTTGAGACGTGAGTCCCCCTTCCTGAAATCCAGGTACTTTCTTTCCCAGCCTCCCTCTTAGTTAGGACCTGGCCTGGAACCAAGGTGTGGCCAAGAGAAGCTAAGGTAGAAGGCATGCTCGGAGATTTCCAGGAAGTACTTTCATCCATGATTTAAAAAAAGAGACTTTGGAGGACATTCTTCTTTTCTTCCTTTGGACACTGTGAGATAATGCAATATGTGGGCTGCAGCAGACATCTGACCACACGGGGAAAATAATCACAGAAAAACTAACCCAGGGTCCTGGCAATGGTCCAGCTGTTGGATGAACCAGCCATCCATGCCTGACCTCTGACAAGGAGGAGTACCTTGCCCATGGTTTTGGCCCCACTGAGTCTTATTTTTCTTACTTGCAGCCTACTGCACCCAAATGGACGCGGGGTTTTATAATGCACTGCTGGGTTTTTATTGGCGTACTCACAGCATGAAAGAGAAAGGTGGCCAGAAACAAGGTCACTCTATAAGCGGGACAATTTAAGGACAGAGGAGTAAAAGCTCCTGCTATATGGGAGGGAGTCCTGAGCAGGGTTGCCCCTCTTGTTCAATTTAAGTGTATGTTAGTTATCCACAAGAATAAGCATTAAAGACCTGTGATTCCCCAATTTATCACCCTTAAACTCTAAACTCATGTATTAACATATCTTCTTAGAGGCTGGGGGTGTAGCTCAGCTCGGTGGTTAAAGTACCTGCCAAGCATGCATAAGATACCCATTCCCCTTTTTGAGACAGGGTCTCGCTCTGTAGCACAATCTGGTCCTGAACTCACTGTGTAGTCCAGGCTGACCTTGGACTCATGGCAATTCTCCTTCCTCAGCCTCCCAAGTTCTGGGATTAGAGGCATGTGCCACCACGCCTGGCTTAAGTGGTGCTGGGGAATTGAACTCAGGACCTTGGTTCTTGTTAGGCAAGTGCTTTAACCACTGCCATTCCTCCAGTCCAACATCCTGGGTTTGATTCCCTAGCACCACATAAAAATTAGCTCAGTATGGTGGTTCTTGCCTATAATCCCAGGACTCAGGAAATAAGAGGCAAGAGGATTGCTGTGAGTTTGAGGCCAACTTGGGCTACATAGTGAGTTCAGGTCCAGCCTGGACTATGGAGCAAGTCTCTGTCTCAAATAAATAAATAAATGCCCCCTTGAACCGCTTTACATAGATGCTTATGTGCCACTTAAGTTTAATAGGTCTAGGCTAGAGGAATGTCACAACAGTTAAAGTGTTTGCCCCACAAGTGCAAGGCCCTGGTTCGATTCCCCAGAACTACAGAGAGCTGGGTGTGATGTCTCATGCCTTTAATCCCAGCATTCAGGAAGCTGAGACAGGAGGATTGCCGTGACTCCAAGGACAGCCTGCGCTACACCAGTGAGTTCAGGACCAGCCTGGGCTACAGCCAGGTCTAAAAGAGCTGCTAGATTTCCACTGCTCCATCAAGACCAACATAATTACCCTTGGCTTTCTCTCCCTCACCTTCTTCATAGGCAAATTATATCTCCTCTTCTTTTGAAATGTATCACCAACTCTTCAACTTATCTCTACTGCAAATGCTACCATCCTGCCTATGCCATCGCCACAGTGCCTGGGCTACTTCCATGGCTGCCTCACAGTCTCCCATCCCGTTCCCCTCCCTTCCATCCATTCATCACTCTGGACCCAAGCATTCCTTAAAAGCAGGAATCAGATGATACCTATTCCCAGCCTAAAACCTTCCCATGGCTGCCTAAGCATGCCAACTACCTCCCCCACTCTGTGTCATAACCACCGGCCCTGCCTGATTCATTTCCTGCCAACTTCATCACTACACCTGGCGCCTACAGATGCTTTGTCTACAGCTACCTGGCTTTCTTGGTATTCTTCAGACACACCCCATGAGCAAGCAGCACCTTGTAAATACAGTTCTCTTTTACATCTTTCAGCTCAAATGAAACCTGTTCCCATACGTGCTCCCTGTCCACAGGAGCCCAAGCCACTTCCTCTCACATCCCCTGCATTAATTTTTTCTCAGTACTGGTCTCTGTTTCGTGTGTGCTCCTCCAGGCTAGAACAAGGGCTCCTTAGGAGCAGGGACACTGCCTCATTGTAACCTTAATACCCTAACACACAGCTGGAATTCAGGAAATACCGTTGAATGGACCCAGTGTTCAGGTTTTTTAGTCCTAATCCTTAAGTCCATCTCTACAAAGCAGACATCATCATCGGTTTATCTTTATTTACAGAAGACAACACTGGAGGAGGAAGAGAAAAGTGAATTTCTCAAAGCTTATTGGCTGATGGGAACAGGATTCAAGTTCAGCACTGCTTATATAAAAAGTTAGGGGCTCTTTATATCCATCTTTCTCCTCACCAGTGTCTGGCTAGATACCCCAAGAGACATTCCAGGCCACCCCCCCCCCCCCCCCCAAAAAGGATGGGGAACCATATTATTCACTGAGCTCTAGGCAACCTGCATCCTGGGTACAACTTTGTACACACACAGTCTACTCTTAGCATGTGGTTATTCATCCGTTCAGCAAACAGCTGGTAAGTGCCCACTGTGTGCCAAACATAAAGATAGGCACTGTAGTCACTAGGAAGGAATACAGGCACGACGCCTGGGCCCCTGAAGCTCAGAGTCTGAAGGGGAAATTACTAAACAAATACACAGTTATGAATTGTCATAAGCAGCACAGGGTGTTAGGACAGAAAATCACAGGGGGGTGTGTGGTATTTTAGATGACTGGAGGGCACCACATGGAGCTGGAGAGGAAAGCAGGGGCTAGATCACATGGCACCAGTGGACTGTATGAGGCTTTCGGGACTCTACCCTAATTGTAAAAGAGGAACCAGTATAGAGTTAGAAGTGAAGAAGGGATGCAATCTAATTCACAATTTTGGAAAAATCCCTTAGGCTGCAGGGGGAGTATAGAGGGGGAAAGCAGTGGGACTGACTAGGAGGCCACGAACCATCCCCCACCAGACGGTGTTGGCTGGGATGTGGGTGGAGGCTGTGCGTTAGGAGTTCACAGATATAGAATGACATGGTAACAGCTCAGACATGCTAAGGAGTGAGACAAGAAGGGTCAAGGGAGCTCCCAGACTGCTGGCTTAGGAACTTAGATGGATGACGGTGCCTTTAACAGTAACAGGAAAGGCAAGGGAAGGTTGAGTGTGGGAATCAAGAACACACTGCCAAATGGGCAATTGCCAGGCTAGGTTCTTGGAGCAGCCCCAAGTTGATGCCCACTTTCTTACCTGGGTAAGGGATCCGGCCATAGGTGACAATCTCCATCAACAGGATACCGAAGGACCAGACGTCTGACTTGATGGTGAAGGAACCAAAGTTGATGGCTTCAGGAGCTGTCCATTTGATGGGGAACTTGGCACCTGCAGGTCGGACAGAGCAGGGTCAGAGGAGTCTGGTAGCAGGCAGGGCTGGGCCTCTGCTAGGCAAAGGACATCGGGCCCCTGCAGAAGCAAGAGACACCCATGCTGCACACAGAAGGCCAAAGTGGGGAGGTGGAAAGGGGCTCCCTGTGGGGGCCACCTCACTGATTCAGCTGATAGCTCCGTGAATCCTAATTCAGAGGAACAAAGTCCTGAAGGTCACAGAATCTTTGGGGAAAAAGAACTTCAGCTCCTTCACTGAGGCAGTGGGGAAGACTTTGGCCCCAGCCTCTTAAATTTCCACTTGTTGAACTTAATTATCTTAATGATTGGTAAACATGATCCGTAGGCTATACTGCTGCTCCTTAATTTATGATAAGAGTTACATTCTGATAAACCCATCCTAGGTAGAAAATACCACATCAAGCACCCTAAGGCTGGTCATGATGGTGCACACCTGTAATCCCAGCTACTCAGGAGGCTGAGGCAGAAGAATTACACATTTGAGGCCTGACTGGGCAACATAGTGAGATTCCATTTCAAAGTAAAATACAAAATAAAAGGGCCGGGGATGTAGTTCAGTGTTAGTGTGTATACTGGCGTGCACAAGGCCCTGGGTTCAAAAAATAAAAACATTAAATTTACCTAATTTACCAAAACATTCCAACTTGGCGACATGGCACGACACAACGTAGAGTTGCAGAGTATCGGTTGTTTCCCCTTGTGATTGTGTGGCTACCTGGCAGCGCAGCAAATGGCCACGCCCGTGTCATGAGAGAGTGCCATACTGCATGCTGGAAAGGAGATTAAAATTCCAAATCGGAAGCCTAGTTCTTACTCAACACCATCATCCTTTTGCACCGTCATAAAGTGGAAAAATCATAAGTTGAACCATTATAGGTTGAGGATCATCTGTGTGCTCTTTGGAATTTTGTGCAACCTGCTTTATGACTAGGTACACAGTTAAGTATTGAACATGTTGCATGTGTCTGTGTTGTGTGTCCTCTCTTAGCTGAGAAATTATACGTTAACTTTGTGGGTTTTGTTTTGTTTTTTTTTTTTTTGGTTTTCTGTTCTTTTTTTTTTTTTTAAGACAGTCTCTCTCTGTAGTCTAGGCTGATGATGAACTTACAGTGTAGCCCAGGCTGGCCTCACACTCACAGCAATCCTCCTGTCTCAGCTTCCTGACTCTGCTGGGATTACAGGCGTGTGCCACTACCTCTCGTTATTATGTAGTGCTGGGGGATCAAACCTGGAACCTCGCACTTTCTAGGCAAGCAATCCAGTCACTAAGCAACACTCCCAGCCCTTGTTCTTATTTATTTATTTTTTGAGACAGGGTCTCACTCTATAGCCCAGGCTGGTCCTGAACTCACTATGGAGCCCAGGCTGGCCTTGGGCTCACAGCAATCCTCCTGTCTCAGCCTCCCGCATGCTGGGATTATGGGTTACAGGCATACACCACCCCACCTGGCTTCATTGTTCTTTTAATACTTACCATAACTTTAGACTTTTTTGCAGTATTGGAAATTGAACTCAGGACTTTTACATGGGCTGAGAAGTTAGTTCTCTCTCTCTTTTTTTCTTTTTGAGATGGGGTCTTGCTAAGTTCACAAGGCTGATCTTGAATTTATAATCCTTCTGCCTCAACCCTTTAAAGTGGTGAGATTACATGCATATACCACCACACCTGGCCCAGTTTAAACTTTTTTTATTGAATTATAACAAACATGAAATAAAGGGCACTTTTTTTGAGACAGGGTCTCATTCTATAGCTCAGGCTGGTCCTGAACTCATTATGTAGCCCATGTTAGCCTTGGACTCACAGCAAACCTCCTGCCTCAGCCTCCCAGTGCTGGGATTACAGGAGTGCGCCCACCACATCCAGTTTGTGTGATGCTGGGGAATTGGACTCAAGGTCTTGTACTTGTTAGGAAAGCACTTAAACCACTATGCTACTCCTCTAGCCCGAGGGCACAAATCTTTAAAGATTTAGTGCACCTTTATATGTGCACAGAGTCTAGTAATCACCATTAGATCAATGAGTAGGATATTTCCAGCATTTAAAAGAGGCCCTCTTGCCTAATCAGTACTCCCCTGTACCAGGTACCCACTCTTCTGCCCTCTGTCGCTATAAATAATTTTTGTCTTTAACAGCTTCATTGTGCTATAGTTTACAGACTACAAAGTCTACTCATTTTAAATAATATAAGCTTTTAGAATATTCAAAGGTTTAAATTTTAGAATATTTTCATCACATCCTCCCCCAAAGCCCCACAGCAGTCACTCCTGTTTCTTCCCAATGTTCCCAGCCCTCGGAAACCACTAACCCACTTCCGGTCTCTATGCCTCTGCCAATCCCAGACATTTGACATAAAGGGAAACACGTGTACAGTGTGTGCCGTTGTGTTCGGCTTCACTCACCGATGTGTTCAAGGCTCACCATGTTGTGAGCCCGCACTGCGGATCAATGCTCAGTCCGTCTTACTGCCAAATGACGCTGCGTTGTCCGGACAGACCACATTTTGTTTAGCCATTCATCAGCTGATGTATATTAATTAGGATGTTTCCATTTTTGGCTATGTGAATAGGGCTACGAGTTTTGTCTGGTTTTGAATAGAACCATTCAGCATCCATACTTTTGCAACTGACACCTTTCATTCTAATGGCATGACTGGGAGGGTCACCAGTTTACTTGCATGTGACAGGAGTATGTGCTTTTCCTGTCTTACATGAATACACCATGACTTACATATCCATCCTGCTCTTTATGGACATTTGGACCCTCAAGTTTTTATATATTGTGCATAAAGTTGTTTTTATCATGAATTTCAGCATGGACTTGCTGAAGTCTAAAACTGACCAGGACTTGTCTATCAGGCCCGAATTTCAATCTCAGAGTCACTGGGTGAGACTCAAGTCTGAGATATTGTCTAGAAGAACCCTGCCAAGCTTAATAATGTTGAGAGGACGCTGAGCCAGACATTTGCCTTTACCAATCACTCCTGCAGGTATTCACATCAGCACTCACAACCCACAGGTGCTTGGGCACAGCGGGCACATGGCCCCCCACCCCAGGCAGCGCCCCCTACCTTCCCGAGCCGTGTACTCATTGTCCTCGATGATCCGGGCCAAGCCAAAGTCAGCAATCTTACACACCAGCGATGCGGACACCAAGATGTTGGCAGTACGGAGGTCTCGGTGAATGTAGTTCCTCTGCTCGATGAAAGCCATGCCTTCTGCAATCTGTACCCAAAGTGGAGACATCGCCATTGTGAGACCCGCTCGGCCCGAGGGGCTCTCACCCAGGGGCAGAAAGGAGTGCGCAAGGGGGAGAAAATCAGAAAAGGTCTGCACCAGCTCCTTTTTTTTTTTTTTTTAGAAAAGTACGGGGTCCAGGCTGGGAGATCCTCCGGGCCTGGCTCAGTTTGGGGTCTTTGTCAGAGTTTCCACACTTGCAGAGAGCCCTTTGAAATGTCTTTCGTGAAAAAGTAATAGGATTATCTGTTTCTCCAGGACAAGCACACACGCACACACACACACACTCACCCCTTCTCACATACACCAGGATACTATGAAGACTTCGCCCTCAGCCCCTCTGGGGACAATGCAGGCTCATTGTCACATTCTGCTCTATCTTCAATGCCGCCTTCTTCTACTCATTCAACCAATACCTCCAGAGTGTTCTGTGGGTGTCGGACGCATGACTAGAATGTGTGGCGATCCATGCAAAGCCCCTGTGGATGGTGGCACATACCAGAAAGAACTGACAAGGTGGGGAAGACGGCAGGAAGTGTAGACGGCTTGTTGGGTTGAGTGGTTGGGGAAGGTTAATTTAAGGATGTGAAATATTAGCCAAGATCAGAATGATGGTAATAAGTGGAACCACTAAGAAGATTCCAGGCAGAAAAAACCCATCAAGTGCAAGGCACACCTGGAAGCAGGGGTGAGGTCCGGTGTGGCCAGGGCAGCACAGGCCGGGGTGGGGAAGCAGAAGATGGGGAGGGCTGAGCTGAGAGGGAGCCCCAGCCGTGAGCAGCCTGCAGGCCCAAAGAAATTATACTTCCAGCAATAGCGTGATGTGGTCATTTCCCCCTGTACTTGGGATTGAACCTAGGTCTTCACATTGAGCTACATTCCCAGACCATTTACTTTTTTTTTTTTTTTTCAGACAGAGTATAGGTCAGTGGCTAAGTTGCTCAGGTTAGGCTCGAACTTGCCATCCTCCTGCCTCAGGTTCCTGCGGTGTTGGGATTACAGATGTGTACCACCTCAGCTGGCTCTGATGCACATTTTAAGATGAGCGTGGCTGCCAAGGGAATGAAAGACTGTGTGGGGAATTCTTACAGTGGGTACCTTGGAAGCCTCTGATAAAAGACACGTGATTCTGCCTCAGAGAGATTTCTCCATCTGGACAAAAGGCAGTTCAGATTAACCTTAGAAAGCAGCACTTACAATTTACAAATTTGCCTTCATGGTCTTCAAGGAGGAAATCATCATGATCTCTGTTTTATACAGAAGACCCTGTTCTTGATCACCTGTCTGGAAACCTCAGAATGTCAGCCTCAAACCCAGGCTGCAGATCGCCAATTCAGTGTGCCACACTGCCTCCGAACACCCTTGTACACAGAGCTGAGTGCAATCTGCTGAGATTATTTGGGGAGATTGGGATGGAAGGGTCTGGCCAGACAGACCACACCGAGGTATCTTCCACTGGCTCTGGATCTGAGATGAGTGGGTAGCGCACTTGCAGGGAGTGGACAGCAGGGGGCACCCGAGGCAGCAAGAACTGAAGTCTGGACTTGGGAACAAAAACCTGAGAATGTTTTTCTTTGGAGTAAGAAATGTGGAGAGTGCGGGGAGAGACGGTCTTGGTTTGAGGAGCATGAGAAATTTACAAGGAGTGTGAGAAATTTACAAGGAGTACTTAATGAATGATTAGTAAAAGTTATTAGGCTAATAGTAGACAATATTATTGTAATACTTTAATACACAGCATTTACTTCAGTCCAAGCAGCCAACTTTTGTTTATCTGTCTGTCTATCTATCCATCCATCTTATACCAGAGATTGAACTCAGGACCTTTACACTGACCTACTACTGATACATCCCAGCCCTTTTTATTTTTGAGACAAGGCCTTTCTAAGTCACTAAATTGCTCAGGCTGGACTCTAACTTGTGATCTTCCTGCCTCAGCCTACCAGAGTGCTGGGAATACAGATGTGTGCCACTATGCCAGCTTGATCTATTTCTTAAACATTTAGCTACTGTAGAAAATTTCATTTGACCAACAGAGTTGTGCCTAAACATCGATCTTCAAACTTGAAACCTAGAGTTGTGGTTCAGTTTCTACATTGGACAACCGGGGAGACTGAGACCCATAATAGGTCTGGAGTTAACAGGACGCTGGTGACGGGGCTGGAACGCTCTCACATTGCGCCAGTCTGCTTCTCTAGGACAAGCGAAGACCAGGTCCTCAGGCTAGTTCAGGCTTTGCATTCTCCTGCCTCAGCCTCTCAAAGTGCTGGGATTATAGGCTTGTGCCGCCAGATCGGCTAAGAGTAGAGCCTTTTGTCAGACCTCGTCACGGGCTTCTGGGCCTCCGGGATTTGTGCAAATGAGCTGTGCCTTGGGAAGCTGCTGAGGGCCCAGACCCAGGCCCAGCTGCACCCTGCCTCCGCTCCTCAGCTGTAAACCTCATCCGTTACCCAGGTCGCCTTGAGGTTCCAGCTATGAAATTTTGTTCTTCTGTTTCTCCTTTGTGTTATTGTACAGGCTGTGTCTTTGGTATAGAGCATTCTTCCCAGTCCTTCTCATCTGCAGAACTTCTTCTCATCCTTCAGGGCTCAGCCCAGAAGCCACTTTCTCTGGAAAGTCCTCTCTGATGGCTCCTGGGTCAGAATGAACGCTCCAGCGGGTAGTCCCGTGGCAACCCACTGTCCGCCCTATTTTCCTCCACAAAGGAGAGAGGTGGGAACTCGAGACAAGATAAAAAGAAAAAGAAAACCACTTGGGCTGTGGGTGAGGGGGCCGCATGAGGAAAAGGGAAGTTGATTGTGTGTGTGTGCGCGTGTGTGCATAGGATGGAACCCAGAGCATGCCAGGCAAGTGCGCCTACCACTGAACCATAACCCCAGGCCCCTCGATGGCACCCAGCTGAGCCTGCCTCCTGGGAGTCAAGGCCGCTGGAAAGTCCCTCCCACACTGACTCTGGGCGTGGTCACACGACTTGTTCTGGCCAAGGGACATCCACAGGCCTGATGTCAGCAGAGGTTTTGCAAGTGTTTGCACACCAGGGTTTGGTCCCTGCCTCCCAGTGCTGTGCTGCAGGACTAGAGGGGATGAAGCTCACGTGGAGGGATCTTGGAGGGTGAGACACCCCCGCAGAATGCATCCCTGTCACCACCTTTCACCATAGGGTCCATCTGGCCGGCTGCCGTCAACCCACGGAAGCTAAGAAAAGCTGCTTTTTGTCTTTTCAAGCTACTGAGCCCATGGCAGTGGCTCACATAGGAATCCTAGCACTCTAGGAGGCTGAGGCAGGAAAATTGCAAATGTGAGCCCAGCTTGGGTAACTTACCAGCTTAGACTCTGTCTCACAAGGAAGCTAGGGCTTCAGTACCACCACCACCCAAAAAAAAAAAAAAAAAAAGTCATGAAAGCCCCACTGTTTATACGGTTGTTGTGGGTAGTAAGTGAGTTAGTACAGGTAAAGAACAGTGGGCCTCTGGGTCTGTGGGTTCTATATCTGCAGATTAATGTCACAAATATTCCCAAAATATCACACCTGTACTAAATATGTAACCTTTCCTCTTGTCACCATTCATGACACCATGAAGTGTCACAGGGAGTCCACTGATCTTTGACCATCACAGGGTCCTGAAACCGATTCTCATGGAATGGAGGGAAGTTGACACAGACAGAAAGTTGAGTTTTAGGCTGAGCTTTGGGTACATGTTACCTTTTGTTATTATTGTTACAGCCTGTGATGAGTCATCCCTGTCCCCCATCCGGTGCTCACCTGGGCCGAGAAGTCAATGAGTCTCGGCAAGGGTTGCTTGCAGCCTTCCTCACTTTTCAGATAGTCCAGCAGGCTTCCTGGGGGGGTTGGGGGGAGAAGAGTGACACTTACTTCTCACGATTTCAGTCCAGCTACTTAAGTACACACTTACATTTATTTTCATAGTAATGAATATTTTTTTTTTTTGAGATGGAGGCCTATTATGTTGCCCAGGCTAGATTCAAAACTCTTAGGCTTTAAGTGACTCTCCTGTCTCAGCCTTCTGAGTAGCTAGGATAATGTACCACCCCGGAACCTAGACATAAATAAATAAATATAGTTGCTAGCCATCCCTGATGTTTGAGGACTAGATTGAGTTTTTTGACCACTTTGACTGCCTTCTGAACCTGGGGCCAGAGGTTGTGGCTTTATAAACCAGCATAATTATACATTAAAAAAATAAAAAGAGCTTTGTGGTTTATATTGTATTCAATGTTACTGTGTGAGATGTTTTTGTTTATATAAAAAAAAATGGGACAGAGGTTGAAAATTGTTGTGAAAGGCAACCTAAAAAAATCCCCGAGACATGGTAAAGTTACTGGGGTTGAGTAGGGGGTTTAGGGGTACTGACTTTTTCCGACACTCTTCTAGAGCACTGGGACATACAGGGAAGGGAGCTGAGACCCTTTACCCCTGAGGCCTATGCTCTTTTCTCATCACCCAGGGTCCTCTGTCCCTGTTCCCCTCTCCCAGTGACCTCAAGTTCTCCCTTTCCCTTGGTGACGCCTTCATAGGAATCACCCCATGAGCCAGGCAGGAGGGCTGGGCTGCCAGTGCCTGAGGGGACTCCTAGAAGAGCTCCTAGCCAGACTGGAAAGCCTCAGGGGCAAGAACCACTCTAGAGTCACCCTTGAGTCTGCACCTCAGTCCCGGCCCCATGCACGCACCCTTGGCCATGAACTCTGTGACAATGAGGATGGGCTCCTGTGTGACCACGGCGTGCAGCTTTACCAGCTTGTCGTGCTGCAGTGTCTTCATGATGTTGGCCTCTGCCAGGAAGGCCTGCACCGACATGCTTCCTGGCTTCATTGTCTTCACTGCTACCTTGGTGTGCTTATTGTAGGTGGCTGGAGAGGACAGGGAGCGGGACAGGTGGTTAGGACCCACTGGCCTTCCTCCAAGCCCTGGAAGGCCAACTGCAGCCCTGCCTCCTCCAGAAAGCCTGTCTCAGCCCATAGACATGGAGGCAGACAGCTAGGTAAGTGCCTCTGGGCTGGAAGGTTGCACACTTCCTAGCGATGTGTGTTTAGGCAACTCACTTAACCTCTCTGAGGCCCAGTTTCCCCACCTGCAAAATGGAAATAACAAGCACTCCCTTTGAAGGCTGATGCAAGGTTTAAAAATCACCCGAAATCTCAGCTGAGGCTATGTCACCCCCCAAAAAACACAGGTGCATGCATGTGTGCATGCGGAGCTCCCACACTTTAGCGTTAGCACTGCCCTTGAAATAAACCCCAGACTCTCCGTGCCCCTGCAGGGCCTGGCATGATCTGGCCACGCCGCCCCCTCACCCACTGAACTCTTATCTCTAAGGCACTCACCACTCTGTGTGTCATTCGGTCCCTCCAGCACCCAACTGTCACACCACAGGAACTTGGCACATGCTGTTCCCTCATCCATCCACCCTGCTTTGTCTCATGGCTCTGGTCAGCCCCACAATTGTGTTGGTTTTCATCTGTGCCTCGATTTCCAGGAAGCTCCTGCCCAACGTGGGGCCTTCCTGTACTGAGTCCAGGCTTCATCTGGTGGCTTTTGTTTTTCCCAACTCCACCTCTCAGCTCTGTCTTACCTTCTGCCCCATATTTATTTTCTTTCACCCCATTCTAGCATTGAGCGGCTGGCTCGTAGCAGGCCTTCCACTGATGCACTGACATATGTGGACGTCACGCTTGTTTTCCCTGACTGGCTCTCGGCATCTCTGAAAGCTGTCTCCACTCCCGTTGGAGACACAGTAGTGTCAACACGGCGGTATGCGCCAGGCACCGGGCCAGGCATCCTGTCCTGTCTCTCCCCTCCCACCCACCCCCTGTGATAGGGTCTCAGAATAGCTTTGTCCTCAGTGGCCAACACTGGTCTCACATGGATGTCTCTGAGCTGCATTTCCCCATTGTTAATTTCGGTCACCACCAGAGGCCTATGGTTGTGCCAGCCTTGGTAGACCGTCCCACCTACCTGGGAGGGATGGAAATTCTCACCCAGGACTTCTGCTTCCTAGAAGGAAGTTCTGGGCCCCAACCCAACTGGCCTCAAACGCAAATGTTCTGTGTTTGCATGGCAGGACAATTTGCTTCCCTACAGAGGGATTACCCCTCTGTGGTTTTTATTCAAATACTCCTCCGCCCCACCCCCACTTGACCCTCCCTCTTCTGGCCCTGGGCTCTTACCCATCCAGACCTCCCCAAACTGCCCAGCTCCAAGTTTCTTCTCCAGGCTGAGGGATTCCCGGGGGATCTCCCAGGCATCTTTCTCCCACGGCTTCTGGGGCTTGGGGGACATGCAGGGCACTGACAGCTTCTGGCACAGTCCATCCTTCTCTTCTGGAGAGAGGTCCCAAGTCAGATGAGATCAGTGAGCTTGGTGCCAGGCCATGGCCTCCCATCCGGCCAACGTCCCACCTGCTTGCCACCATCAGGGACATAACCAAGTATCCGGAAAATGGTGGGACACCACCTCTGGATCTTGGCCACCTCCACCCTCTTGCTCAAGAACCCGACCCTTCGAGAATTTAAACCAGCTGTTTGCCTGGGGAAGGTGACGCTAAGCAGGCCTGGGGTGGCCTGTGACTAGGATTCCGAGAAACAGAGATAGGCCCACCATGGTGGGGATGTATGGGGCTGGGGCATAGCTTGGTGGGGAAGCACTTGCCTAGCATGACCAAGGGTGTGAGTTCAATCTCCAGCACCACAAATAAAACAAACAAACAAAAAATGAGACAAAGATGCTGAAGACTGGAAACAGTGGGATCATGGCAGCATCCCTGTGTGGGCTGCACCATACACTTGGCGGTTCTGAGTTTGGGATCTTCAGCCAGATCACTGGGATGCGGCCTGGGGCAGGACTCACTCTTGTAGTAGGCTACCAGCTCCTGCAGGCTGTTGAAGGTGATCCTGGGGGAGACGTAGAAGCCCCCATCGTCCAGGGTCCGAATCTTGTAATGCTTCACTGTGTCTCCTTGCTGCGGGTCATAGTCTCGCACAGACAAAGAGTAGGTCCCTGCGTGGGCCAGAGAGAAGCTCTCAGCGTGGAACCTCCCTCAGAGGTCTGCCACTGCATGGCAACCAGCTGATACTTTTCCTGATCTCTGCAAGGCCACTACTGGCACCATCCTAACACCTGGGCAGGTGGCACCAGAGTAAGAGTGGGCTGTGGCATCAGGTTCCTGGATTCTTGTCCTGGCTTTGCAACATCCAGCTGTGAGGCTTTGTGCCAAGGACTACACTGTCTCTCTGTGCTCAGTTTTCTCGTCTTTAAATGGGAATAGTCACACTTTCCTACATCCCCACAATTGTCTGATGACTAAAAGAAGTAAGACTTGCAAAGCTCAGTCCATGTTGGCGTTTCAACATCCTCAGGACTATTTCTGAGATAAGTATCTATTGCCTCCCTCTCAGAAAAGCCGAACTATCATATTAGTTTGGCAAAAGGTCAGAATATTTGGGAAAAATAAGATAAGCAATAAATAAAATCCAGTCTAACGACTAAAACGTGGACACATTGTGATAGGCTGAATAATGAGACGTTCATATCTAGTCGCTCGAGCCAGGAATATATTACCTTACACAGTAAATGGGTTTTTAAATTAAGGATGTGGAGTAGGGGAGGTTATCTGGGATTACCCAGAGAGTCTCCATATATCACATGGGTCCTTCTCAGAAGGAGGAAGTTCAAGTCAGTCATAAACAGTAGAGGTTGGAGAGACGTCAGGAAGGGCTGTAAGCCAAGGACTGCTGGCAGCCTCTAGAAGCTAGGAGAGGCAAGGACATAGAGCCCCTGGAGGCCTCTAGAAAGAACCAGCCCTGCTGAGACATAGCCAGGGAGGTCAAACTTCTGACCTCTAGAACTGCAAAATAATATACGTGTTTAGTTCCAAGCTACTATACTGTTAAGTTGTTACAGCAACAACAGGAACTAATACACACATGATCCCATAGACAAGGGACACGCAAGTCTTTCAGGCTATGGCCACAGCTTGTCATTTGCAAGCTGTGTGGCCTTGGGCATGTCACCAGCCTGCCTGTCACTTCTTTTTTCTTTTCCGTGATGGCACAATGTCATAGAATTTGGGGGGAACTTAAAGTATTGAATGAATACTAGCTACCGAGCACACATGCAGGCTCTGCTCTAAGTGCCTGTACAAATGAACAATGAATGAATAGAAATATTTGTTTTACTAGATTATAATTATATGGGTATTACTTTTATAATCCCAGGAGGTAGAGGTTCAATGATGTTGCCACCCTTATTTTATAGATGAGGAAATTGATGTCCCGAGATCTGAAGGCGCACACCTATGGTCACACAGCTGGTCAGCAGGTTTAAATATGGCAAAGGGGTCCAGGGGGCCCCTTGGCCTCTCTGTCCCAGTTAGGGTGAGGCTGGCTAGGCAGATGCCCAGTGGCAGAATCCAAGAAGCAGCAGGAGGGGACTTGTGGCCTCGTACTGCCAGTTTTATGATACCGGCTAACCCTCACCATATCTCTCCCTCGGAGGCTTGAAAGCTGGACCAGGCTCACTTCCTGCCCCACAGGCCTGTGGCGATGTCTTGATCTCACCGTCCTTGTCTGCAGGAGAGATCAGCCCGTCCCCATACTGTCTCGGACACGGATTGCAAGGAGAAGCTCAGGGCTTTGTGTCTCCTTTGCGTTTCTCCTGGGGTCTTGAAGGGGGCTTGTTGGGGGGAAGATTTAAAGCCTAAACAGTCACTGACCTGAAACTCTGATTATAAGGAACACTGTCCCAGCCACATGCAACCTTCACTAGTTTACGCAGTGAGGGGATGAATAAAAGGCCTCTGCTCACCACCCCCAAAACAGCCTGCTTTGGGGTGCAGTCACACTTTGTAATATTTATTTGACTTGAGCAGCTCTGAATCTAAACGTGTAACTCTAACGTGGGGGCCATGAGATCCTACTGGTGTTTATTCCCTTGGGAAAGTTAGACTCACTGCCAGTTTGGGTCACTCCATGGGATTTTCAGGCACTGGTGCCATTTGTCACCCACTGGCTACCCTCAGGGCAAGGGAATTTCAGGGAGCTGCTCCTGATATCCAAAGTCCATACTCCTCCAAGGAACATTTTGAGCAGGGTCGTGGATCTCCCTGCAGCCCCATTCTGCCCCATTTCCTTAGGAGGAGAGGAACCAGGCTGGTAGTCAAGAAATATTAAGATAAGTGTGTTTAAGAAATAGAAGTATGGCCTAGCCACAGTGTCACAGGCATGTAGTCTCCGTACTCTGGGAGAGTGAGGCAGGAAGACTGCAAGTTCCAACCTAGCTTGGCAACTTAGCAACCTGGAGAGACCTTGCCTCAAAAATTTAAAAATGGCTGAGGATGTAGTACGAAGTGTGAAGAAACTGGGCACGACGATCCCTAGTGACACAAAAAACAAACACCCGCAGAAATAAGCTAGCAAAGACTGAGTTTTAGTATACCATTTGTTTGATTTCAGGGCCCAAAGTATGTGGGACTCCTGCTATGGGCCTAAGCCTACAGCTACAGTGGCCGAGAGGGGCCAAGCTAGCCAGAGAATCTCAACCCTTCCTGGCTTAGAGTAGCAAAGGGCGGGAGAAAACCTGGTGGCTATGCTCACCCTCTGCTGAGCATTTTCTGAGGGGGTAGTGTTAGCGTCATGCTTGGGATACCCCTGCAGGGAGGGACAAAGAGTGGAAAGCTTGTGTTACCTTTGGTGGTCTCGCTGTCCCTGATCATGAAGGAGCCCAGCATATTGCCCGGACCCAGCAGGTGGCGCTCTGCATTCTTCCGGCTGATGCCTTTGAAGAACCACCTGATGGAAAGGGATGAGGACACGTGTGAACGTGGGAGTTGGGGGGTTCGAAGGGGCACCCGTGGGTACATGATGCCCAGAAGGGGGTCAGGAGGGTGAGGACTTGACTTCTTGTAATACCATCTTACTCCAAGACTCTTGGGGAGAAAACAGTCATTCTTTTGAGGTCAAAATGGAGATCTACCACCAACAAATCCAGTTTGCTGGAGTCTATGCAAACTGGGGGAGGGACTTCCTTGAAGAAAAATCATAAGCGTGACAAATGAAAAACACTCACAGGCCTTCCAAGGCCTCTCAGTGTGAAGAGAGGGAGATGGACAGGAAGATCGAATGTGAAGAAGAAACAGCTGTCTTAACCCACTGTGGTCACAGATCTTAAGCCTGCAAGTTTCACAAGTACACATAACCGCAGGACGGACCCTCCCACGGAGGCCCCATGGGAGCGAGGGCCAGAGCTTCCTTAGCTTTGCGGCCAACCATCTGCATATACACAGTTGAACACCCACAAAATGTGAGACTGCAAAGAACTTTATACTCAGCACCATATCCTGGAAAGTCTCCTTCACTTTCCCTGGATATTTGGGGTACTGGGTGGCACAGGTCCAGTGACGACAGCGGAATCCATTCCTACCTGCACTAGGGTGAGGGGCAGGGCCCGTGCTGAGAGGGAAGAAGGCCAGAAAGGATGTCAGCAGCACTCGGTCTTGCCACCAAAATGCTGAGTGGCTGAGCAAGTTGATTTCCCTCTCTGGGCCTCTGTTTCCTCTGTTCTCGACTGGGGAAAGAGACAACTAATATTTGTGGAGCTTGTATTACCGATCCAACAACTCTGGGGAGTTGTCACCTTTATTATTTGGATTTTAAAATTTTTTATTATTATTCCAATTTTCTAAGTGAGGAGACTAAGAAACAGGGAGGGCAAAGAACTTGTCTGAGTTCACATAGCTCAGACAGGTAGAAGTGGGACTCCAATCTAGACAGTTTAACTACAGAGCCAGTGAGAACTCTCCTTCTTGCAGGGGAGGCAGACAATGCGTATATGAACAATAGAAGAGAAAGGTTATTTGTGCTAACACGTTCAGAAGAAAATAAAACAGGCTAACGGAATGGTCAGGGAAAGCCTTTCTGAGCCCTGAAGGACAAGAGGAGCCAGTCATGATAAGAGCATTGGGAACAATGTGCCAGGCAAGGGAGACAGTATGTTCAAAGGTTCTGGGGTGAGGATAGAGCTGGCTCTGCTCATGCTTCCGACCTGAAGGCAGGGAATGGATACTTACTCTTCCGTCTCTAGAGTGTTAACGTGGGCCACATAGTTGCTCGGGATGTAGCCCTCTTTCCGGGTAGCCAGGGACCGTGCCCTCCACCACTCCCCAGATCTGAGGGACAGAAAATACAGAAGGAGTCAGAGGACAAAGGGACCATTTTCTAGTTTCTTTGAGCTCTTTTCTTGAATTGGCAAGTCCCCCAACCCCAGGAAGCCGGAGTGGGGGTGGGGCTGGGGCCTGGCCCCACCTGTGCTCATGACTTGGGCAGGGATCTTGCCACGCTTCCCACTGAGGGTCTGGCGTGAGCACTGTCCCTGAGTCTCTGCTCTTGGCTTGTATTGTTAACCCTTCTCCTCTTCCCTGGGCCTGCAGCATTGGCTGATCAGCCTGACCCGAGATAGGCCCAGTACCCATGGGAGATGGCCAAGGGGGCTGAGAGGAGGAACCAGTGGGCTCACGGGTCTGCTCAGACACACCTACTCCCACCCTTGGGCCCAGCACCTCACTCTGGTGCCCACTGATGGCAAAGGCTGGAGGTGACCAGAGAAGGCACCATTAGAAATCTAAGCATTTCCTTTTCCACAATGCTGAGGCCAGAAGCCAGGGTTACACATAGGTAGGCAAGGGCTTTATCACTCGAATACATTCCCAGCCTTTTTTTTAATTTAATTTTTTTTTTTTTTTGAGACAGGGACTCACTAAGGGGCCCAGGCTGGGCTTTATCTTGTAATTCTCCTGCCTCAGCCTCCCAGTAAACTGGGATTATAGGAGTGTGTCATCATGCCCATCCAGTTCCAAATATATTTAAGTGCAAATCACCTTAACAGGGCTTGGCCCATAGTGAAGGCTTTCACATGGGAGTCACTGGAGGGTTCCCTGCAGGTGCTGGTACCTGCTCATCCCTGCCTGGAAATGAACCTTTCGTGGCTGTCATCCAATACAACACAACCGTCCCTCCTCTACTACAATCAAGGTCTTGCCAGTTATTTTTCTCCCAACCCAAGATAGTCAATTTTTTTTTTTTGAGACTGAGTCTCACTGCATAGCCCAGGCAGAACTTGAGCTCGCATCCTTCTGCCTCTACCTTCTGAATATTGGTAGTCAAGGCATGCATGGCCACACCCAGCTGTCAGGATATCTATCTCCCTCTCTCCCTCCCCCTCTCTCTCTCTTTTTAGACAGAGTCTTGCTCTGTAGTCCAGGCTGGCCTTGAACCACAGCAATCCTCCTGCCTCAGTCTCCTGAGCTCTGGGTTACAGGCTTATGGGGTGGTAGGGAATCAAGCTTGGGACCACAGGGTACAACTGAGGGCAGTGAGCAGGACGTCTTAGGTGGGCTTGGCTGGGTACTCACTCCTCCAGGACCACCATCTGGTCACCCTTCCGGAAGCTGAGGTCTTCTCGGTGAATGGCGTCATAGTCATACAGGGCAACTACGATGACATTCTCGAAACCTGCTGGAAGGGAACACATGGGGTGCTCAGGCTTACTGAGCTCAGCCCCAGCCTGGGCATCCCCACGCCAGCTCCCAGCACCCTCTCTGGACCCCCAGGTTCATTTATCTCACAGCATGAGTAGACATCTGACCATGCTACTTGTGGCTCTACAGACTCAAACCACCAGATATATATATTTTTTTCATGTTACTGGACAAGTGTTGTAGAAATACAAAGAGCTATGGGGACACACTAGTGGATCAAAGTTGAGCTTGAATTTTGGGGATTTTTGCCTCAAGAAGTTAAGCTGACCCTCTACCTGGTACATGACTCCACTGTACCTCCTGCCAGAAACTCACCATCCGGGATCCCGGGGGGGTTGCCGTTGGGTCCCTGCAGGAAAGAAATGATGAATCAGAGTATGAGGGGCCATGGAAGTGCTGTTGAGAACTCCCAAGAGCATCTTACCCAGCCCCATGTGTCATAGGAGGCCTCCAGAGGCCTGGGGACATGTCTGAGGTCATGGAGAACATTAAGGGCAGAGCAAACACAAGGATCCAGATGTCTTGAGTTGTAGACTCTGTCTTTGGCCCTGAATATTCTGGAGGTTGCTGGATTGAGCCTTTTTTCTCCAGACACAGTGAGGGAGTTGGTCCAGAGCAACATCATGAGGCCACTAACATATCCCACGAACAAAGAGGCTCCATTAAGTATGTGACATAATCTAAGTATCCATGGAAAGGCGAATTGCTGTCCTACAATCACTGTGCTCGATATATTCCTTAGAAAAAAAAAAAGTCAAGATTCGTTACTGGTATGAATTTGACCTCAAAGATACATTGTAGGAGGCAGGTGTAGGGGTGCACCCCTGTAAACTCAGCGCTCTGGGAGGCCAGGGAAGAACGATTGCAAATTTGAGCCCTATCTGGACAATTTAACCATATAATGGAACATTGTCTCAAAACAATCATAAAAAAAAGGAATACAAGCTAGGATGTAGTTCAGTGTGAAGGACCTGGGTTCAATCCCAGTACTGCAAAAACAACAAATTGCTAGGTAGTAAAATCTAGTTCTGCAGAAAGATAAATACAATGCATTTATGTATAACACACAGAATACACACACACACACACACACACACGCACGCGCGCATGCCTTCCATATTTTCTGGGAACAAATACATAGGTATGAACGTAAGCTCACAGAAGAACAGTTGCAAGGGTCCACACCACCAAGCTGACAGCAGTTGGGGGCACGGGGGTGACATCTGGGGGAGGGGCACATTTGTCAGCAGGTACTGGAGCTTTAACTGGAATTTGTGATTTTTTTTTTCCCCAAGGAGAAATGCTGAGGAACATGTGATTTTTCTGGGAGATTCACAGAACTCCTCACAAAGTCATAAAGGCTCTGAGGAGCCTGTTTCATCTAGCGTTTCCCAAACTGACTGGCCCTGGGAACCCTCCGAAGAACGCTTGACTAATCCCCTCTAGGCTAGCGCCCCGAAGGAGGGACCATGAACAGCTGGTAACATCTCATGCGCACAATCTGGTGGAGAAGCCCTCGGCCTGCTGCTGTGACAAGTCAGAGGGCTTCTGAGAACCACAGACCCTGCAGCCCATGCCACAGAAAGGGCCTGGGGCCACCCAGGTTAGGAGACGAGCAGGCCAGGGAGTGACTTAGGGTTATAGCCTGTAGTTAGCTCAGGACATTACAATGTAAGAAGTGTGTGTTATCTCGGGCTGTGTTAGCAGAGGTCAAGAGTCAAAGAGGGAGAGGTGACTATTTCCTCATTCCCCCTTTCCCCCTCGAGATATCCGGCTCAGGGAAGGGCAAGCAGAGTGGACAGAAGCCAGGCACTTGCTGTTGTGAAAGGCAATGGAAAAAGTGGGGGGAGGGGCTGGGGCCAGATCCTGGCCTTATTTATTTGTTGAGACAGGGTCTCGCTCTGGAGCCCAGGCTGGTCCTGAGCTCACTATGGAGCCCAGGCTGGCCTTGGACTCAGGGCAATCCTCCTGCCTCAGCCTCCTGAGTACTGGAATTACAGGTGTGTGCCACCATACCCGATTTATGTAGTGCTGGGGAATCGAACTCAGGTACTTGTCACTTGACTTAGCACTTGCTAGGCAAGCGCTTTAACCACTGAGCCATTCTGTCAGCTCTAGATCTTGGCCTTTAATCTCTGCAGGCCGTCATGGGGCAAAGCAGGTGGACATGTTTGAGGAGTCTAAAGGATAAGCTTGGGACCGGGAGTAAGGGCTGTGGGGTAGTAGGTCTCCCTTCTACTTGAGGAAGGTGTGCTAAGGGGCCACCCTGGGATGGGTGCACCCCCCTCAGGATCCCTCCAGTCATGGCTGGACTCCCCTCATCATACCCAGGTAAGGGAGCACCGAGGTGGCACAGAGAACAGAGGACTCCGGGTTGGGGGCGGGGGGGCTCGCTCAGCGGCTTCCCAGCTGGGTGGCCCTGGGACCAGGCAACCTCGTTGAACCTTAGTCAGGCTGGCCATTGAGCAGCGCAGCCCTGCCTCCCAGCTGGACTCATGACACAAAGGAATTCACCCAGTGGTGGAAAGGTGAACGATGCTTTCACCTGTTGCAACTGCTGTGTGCATGGTCGTCACCATAACTGCCCTTGTGACGGTCACAATTGCTATTACCAGTTGCTTCTGCTTGGTTACTTTGGGTCCTTCCCCTGGTACTTGCCAGTGGAGCCTGCACTGCCCGCCTTTGAGCCTTGGCGCCATCCCTCCCTTGACGGCCATGTGGCCTTAGGCGAGTTACTTAATTTCTGTGCCCCATCTGTAAATTGGGTACAATTCAAATTGTTACCTCCCATGGGTTTACTGTGAGAACCAAGCTTTTTCTTCCCTTTTTTTGGACTAGGGATGGAACTTAGGGCCTTCCTACTGAGCTACATGCCCAAATCTTCTTTGTTTTATTTTGAGACAAAGCCTTGCTAAACTGCTAGGTTGCTCAGGATGAGCTTAATCTTGTGGTCCTCCTGATTCAGCCTCCCCGGATGCTGGCATCCCTGCCATGCCTGGCTGGGTTTATCAGTGTTTGTAGTGGCTAGGTTAGTGCTTGGTTCACAGTAAGCTCTGCATAAGCCTAAGTAGTAGTTGGACACCCTATGACTCGTTACTGTTCTTATGACAATTGCTACTGTTTCTCGCACAACATCCATCTTGCTGTTACTGTCATTACTGCCACCGCTGTTGTCACAAGTGTGGTCCCATTTTAACCAAAGCAGGCTGTGCTAAGGCCCAGTCTGAAGGGCACAGATGTGCACAGGTCTGATTGGTGGAGCGCGTGCTGACGGACCAAGGGTGACCCCGGGAAGGGAAGTAACTTCCTCTCCTAGAAAGCACCATGTAGAGGGAGAGGTGCTGGTGGCCGGCCAGGGCCACCTCTCGTCACCACACCCTCCCAACCTGGGGAAGAAGGAGGCCATCGGCGCCAGGCCCCGCTTGGCCCCTACTCACCGGCTTGACAGAGGATGTGGGGTCAGGCACATACACAGGGCTGTGCGGGTTGGTGCTGGGCTCAGTTTTGGAAACCTTGGCGGTGTCCTGGAGGAACCTGGACTTCACACACCCCATCCTGCAGCCAACAGAAAGGAAGGGAGCCCAGGTTGTAGAGAGCCCCAGCAGGGCCTCTGATTCCGCGGGCCCCTATTGGAACTCTCTCTCCAGGGGCCTGCCTGGCGGGTCCCACGTCCTGAACACTGAGGACAGTGGTGATGGGGGTCTTACTCAGAGGATAAGTCACGCAGCCAGCAAAAACGCACAGGGCCAGCCGCGGAGCACAGGGATGGTGCTGCTGGCTCCCACTCTGCAAGCCCGAGCCCCTCCACTCCCCCCCTCCAGTGCCACCCTTGCCACCCTGACCCTGCTCCTTGTTTGCAAAAGGGTACCATCAAGCATCCTCCTGGCGGGCAATGGCAGGCTGAGGAAGCTGAGGCAGCAGGAGGGAGCACAGTCGCAGGCTCAGAGCCCCACGGAAGTACAGCTGCACCACGGCAACGCCGGAAATCACACAGGAGAGGTCCCACCACGTGGCCCAACTACGGGGCACCAAAGCCCTCGTGTCATTTTAAAATCCCTTCACTCGTCTTTTTTCTTTCCTCCTCTTCTTTTTCCTCCAAATTCTCTTTCTCTCTGCATCTCAAATTTATCTGATCACTCGTTCACTCAATAAACATTGACAGACTACTTTCCTAAACCTAAGCCGTGAACAAGGCAGGTAAATCCGCCTTCCTTAGAAGCTCAGCTGGAGATGGCTGGTGGACACGCTTATTAGAAAACAATAAATAAACAATATAACAAATGCAGTCAGTACAAAGCGCGAGAGCAACAGCACAGGGAAACACTCTGGACAGGTGGTTGGGGATGACTTCTCTTAGGGGGTCACATTGGACCTGGAGTCCAAAAGTCATGTAGGAGCTAGTCATACGACATTCTGAGGAAAGGTGGATAGAGCAGCAAGTGCAAAGCTCCTGAGCTTGGAATACGTCTGCAGAGAAAGAGGCACTGAAAGCAGACCCCTGTGGCTGGCGCTCCAGGACAGGGGAAAAGATGGTTAAGTGACAAGCCTGTCCCATCTTGTAGGACCTGTGAGGAACTGGATTGTATTTTAGGGATAGTGGGAAAATCAGACAAAGTTTTGGTCAGGAGAATGTTGGAGTTTGGTTTAAACTTTAAATCATCCCAGTAGTTTCTGGGTAAAGTATGGAGTCTAGGACGCAGGGCAGGGAACATCATTAGGGAGCTTGCCGGGGTTGTCCAGGCACGAGAAGAGGGTGGCCTGGCACAGGGTCGTGGCTTTAGAGAAAGGAAGGAGTGGGCGGGTACGTGGACACTGTGGGGGTCCAGCTGACAGACTTTGCTGCTGTGCTGAGGATGTGGCTCAGGGGGCGAAGTGCTTGCCCCGCGTGTGCGAGGCCCTGGACTCGACCCTCAGCACAGCAGTAAATCAACCCATATGCCGAAAGGGAACATGTTTCCCGTGTAGCGTCAACGCTTAGCTATAAAAGGGGCTGAAACATTTTGTCTCTTTTCTCAAAACGGGTGCACGCACGCACTGGCTGAGCAGGCAGGCCGCCAGGAGGATCTGCACCCCGGCCTCTGCGGATTTTCTAAAGCAGGTGGAACTCACTACACTTCTTTTGTAAAATAAACATATTTGTGGTTCAAGAAAGAAAAAAAATCCACATTCCTAGGCTTAGAGAAATGACTTTTTTTAAAAGATGCCTTTTATTTACCAGGACTTGTCTGTCCCGGGGCAAGGTGTGACCAACTTGCCACCTCAAGATGGAGGCAGCTTTTGCTTGTTTTGGAGAAAAAAGTACAGGAATGCATTCACGCTCCCAGAATCCTGGGCCACTCATTTGAAAAATCATCCCAATTCATCACTGTCTTGTAATGTACTTGTGTGCATTTAAGACTGAACCCAACATCACTGTTTGATTTGTGACAAGTATTATACAGTTTTGGGACATTAAGCAGCATCTGGATATAGCATGAAATTATACTTGATTGCATAATTTTGATCATCATAGGGGTGTTCCGGGAAGAGCACAGCTGCTGTGTGAGATAGGGCAGCTGTGTCCACCCTTCTGGGCACCCACTGATCAGCGGCTCTGAGCACTTGGGTTCCTAGCCCCACACCTTCCAGGTACTTGCTAAGTGTCCTACTCATTATCAATTTGCATATTCATGATGGCTACCGAGACCTGCAGGATGGGTCTCTCAGGAGGCCTATCTTCATCCAAGTCCCAAGGCCACTCTGAGGGAGGACCATGGGGTGTCTCCTTCCCAGAGTGGGGGCGGGCGCTGAGTCACCTAATGTGAAGTGCTGGCATGAGACTGAGCTCCACAGAACATTAGCCATAACCCGTCCTGTTTAGTGGCATGGGGCACATGGAGCCCAGGCCCGGGACGCCCACAGTGGCGGGGGAGCCAACCTGCCGACAGGAAATGCCCCTTGGTTTTGTTTGCACCATTGGAGATCAAACCTAGAACCTCATGCATATGAGGCAAGCGCACTGCCACCGAGCTACACCTCCAGCCCCAAAGAGGGACTTTAAAAAAAAAAAAAAACCAATATAACGCCAAGAGTCAAGTTTGTGTGAAGTGTGCCTGTCCCCCCAAACTGACAGAACCACGTTTGCTCCTTGGGGTGGGGTCCCCATTGTCCACTAAGAATATATACTACCACGTTCACAAGACCTAGACATGCTATGGGAGCCATATATATATGGCCTGCCTTCTTCCTCTGTACTGATGCTCTAGTTCAGTGTGCATACTGCATGCACATTTCATGCCTGGCAGGTCACGTTGCAGGTGCTTCATCATCACTGATGGCTCAAATCGACTCTACCAGACAGCGCAGATACAGAACGAGCAACGGAGTCCTTGTTGCGCAGTCACGACTGGTGTTGCTCGTGCTCGTATCCTAAGTGCTTGACATGCGCCTGCCTGGTGCAAGTGAAGGAATGTGCATGCTCAGAGCACCACGCTCCTTGCTGTGAAACTGTCAGAAGGCAGCGTCAGCTCCCGGGACAGAGGGGGCAAGGGACAACGGGACGGGACGTGGGGAGCCCCATGCAAAGAGGCTATCAAGGGAGACAGGAATCAGGACAGGGATCGGCAGGGGACAGAGGCAGTTTCACAAGATGACAAGGACTTCGAGGCTGTGAGCTGCTTCCCTCGTGAATACACCTGATGCCGTTAGGTTGTACCGTAAGACGGCAAATTTTATGTTGTGTGTGTTTTACAATAAAAAGAGAGAGGAGCTGGGGATACAGCTCAGTGATAAATTTCTGAACCTTTCAATTTACTGATTAAAATATCAAACCAACCCTAGCACGCCTGAGGCCTTGCGTTTGGTCCCCTGTAGCTCTTCACCTCCTGAAAAAAAAAACTGTCACAGTGATGGCCAAGCCAGGCCACGCGGAGAGTACTGAAATATGTATTAGGGGGAAGAGCAAACTGCAAAACACGAATTGTACAAGTCCATGTAAGATGAACATACATGCGCTTCTTAGTGTCTCCTTAGAAAAAATTACCTGTCTACACCAATTGAGCAGCAAGAGAAGGAGTTGGCTTTTGAAGAACCCGGAGGCTTTGGCTGGGCAACAATTTGGGGCAAGTCAAGAGTGTTCCCAAGAAAAATCAATCTCCAAACAGGATAAAAAGGTGCATAAAACACTAACCCACACAATGAGCACGTCAGGACTCAAAGAAGAGCTACTGTCCACTATTTAGAAGGGAACTGTTGTTGAATCAGAGTCCTGGGGTGAGGCCATAACTACTGCTGAACTTAATTTTTTTTTTTTTTTTTTTTGGCATTGGGAATTGAGCCTAAGGCCTTCACACTGAGCTACATCTCCAGTCCACTTTTATTCGTGATTTTTGAACAAGGTCTTGCTAAGTTACTAATGATCTTATGATCATCCTGCCTCAGCCTTCCAGAGTGCTGGGGGTTATAGGACTGCACTGCTGGGCCCAGCTTGTTGATCCTAAATTTATCTTTGAGTTTCCTAGCAGTTAAGATAAAAAGGGAAATGTGTGCATCGTCATCTTACTAGGAGGCATAGCAATGTCGCGACAGAACAAATAGTACTTGAGCACTGACATCAAAAGATGATCTGAAAGGTAACCGAAAGGCACAGTAGGGAATTTCTCCCACTCTGATCTGGACACAGGGTCTACCATATGCTGACAAGTATACGTGGGATATAGAGGGGGGGGATGGATCCATGGGATGGGGAGCAGATGGGTGGAATAATGGGAGAGTATTAAATAGCCCAAGGCCTCTAGTGGGTGTCCTGTGACTTGCAGTGAAGCGGGGCCTGCAGTGAATTTAGAGATGCGACCGAGCGCCTGCTCGCAGCATGGGGCCAGCGCGAGAACCAGCAGCTTTGGCTTCCCTGGGGAGCTGTCAGAGCGCGGAGCCTCAGGCCAGTCTCCCAGAGCAATGTGTCCCTTCACACAGGCCCTAGGTGGGAGTCGCTAGCTTCGTGGATGAATGGCTTTTCCTTTTGCCTCCTCGGCATCCAAGCCTCCTCCAATGGGGTCTGAATTTTTCTCCGCAGGGGCCAGCCTTCTCTTACTCACCGAGCGAAGGTTGGTGGAGCCAGGCCCACCTCTGCCTTTAGGAGTGGAAAACTTGGTAGGACCTGGCCCCCTGGTCCAGCTATAGGCAACTCTTATCATCCTGTGATTCTACAAGATGCTCTATTCTATGAATGCTACGGGATTCTCACCAAGGTGTTCAGGATTTGTTCTGGTGTTCAATTGAATAAATTAGAAAAAAAAGCAGTCTCTACGTGGGTTATTGAGATGTTGGAACCTGGAGCTCTTGGGAATTGTCTTGGTATCATGAAGGGTAAAACTGGATTTTACATGAAACTATCACAGAGGACACATTTGAGCACCTGGATACAGCTATGCCTGAAAGCCATAGACCTCAGGGTGGGGGTTTCTTTGCATGAATAATTCATTCTCAATTTTGTCTAACCCAGTTTGACTTGGGCTTCTGCGACTTGCACCTAAACAGCAGTCACTAATCCTTGAGCACCACTGGTCCATATTCTGGAATGAGTAGACTTGTGTCTCTGAGAGTGAGGGCCTAGAATCTACATTTCCACAAGTTCTGAAGGAAATTCTTATACACTAAAATTTGAGACCCACCAATATCACGGAATGCAGACTGATCTTGAGAGTCATCAAACTTAAATATGGATCACGGTTCTGCCACTGACTGGCTGTGTGACCTTGGGCAAGTTATTTTCCCTTTCTGAGCCTTACTGTCTTCCCTCTAAAATAGGAAGCACCGGGGTTGAGGAATTAGCTCAGCAGGACAGCACTCACCTAGCAATGTTTGAGGCTCTCAGTTTGGTTTCCAGGTACATAAATAAATAATCAAATAATCAATGAATGGCACATCAGCTGGTCTAGTGGCACACACCTGTCATCCTATCCCTCAGGGAGTCTGAGGTAGGAGGAACAAAAATTGGAGCCCAGCCCAGGCAATATGGCGACTGAGCAAGACTCTGTCTCAAACCAGTAAAAACAACAACAAAACCAAACACTGGTGATGTAGGTCAGTGTGAAGATCTTGGGTTCAACCTGCAGTACCAAAATAAATAAATAAAAGCGCTTGTCACTTGCTTCTCAGGCTTGATCTAAGGTCCTGTGTGACAAAGGATGTAAAAAACTTTTCAAACCCCCATCCACTTTTATTTTCTTTCTTTCTTTTTTTCTTTTCTTTCTTTCTTTCTTTCTTTCTTTTTTTTTTTTTTTTTTTTTTTTTTTTTTTTTTTTTTTGATAAACATGGTTCAAAACAAAGCTTTACCGCAAAAGTAGCCCTGTAGGCCCCACCTGCGCTCGACACAGCTGACTCCTGGCTGGGGCACTTCCTTAGCCGCTGCCCACATCTGGAACCCGAACCTGCTCCACAGCCTCCCCACAGGCCCTTGCCACCCCTCTCACAGTCACCGTGAGGGCTGCAGAGGCCTGGAGGACCGTTAGAGCCCAGCCCGAAGAGCGAGGGCGAGGCTGGCCACTGAGCATCTAGGAGTCAGCCACTTGGCCATGGCGTTCTGGGAGATCCTATGCTCAAGCAGACACCTGCAAAGCCGAGGCTGTGAGGCCTCGGTATGGCCACCTCTCTGCACCAAAGCTCACCGTGGGGCTTGCGGCAGGGCTCAACCTCTTTCTGGGCCTCCGTGTCCCAAATGTGAAGTGAGAAATTGGACCAGAGGCCCCTGAACGGGACATTGCGATTCCTTACTGAGCAGCATCCACTACTCTCATGTTCCCTCACGGGTTCCCTAGTTCACCATGCTCCCTAGTCTCAATTCATGGGTGGGGGTGGCTGACTCCAGCCCCTCTACCCACCTATTGGTGAGGGGTTTTGGGGTAACAGAAGCAGAAAGGGTATGTGAGTCAGGCCTGGCTGAGGAGCACCAGCCTGTGGCTTCTAGCTAGAAAAAGGGCTCGTAGCCGCAGACATATCCAAGAAATAGAAAAAAATTAGTAAATACGGATCATCACATGCATTTTTTTTTTTGAGACAAAGTCTTCCTCTGTACCCCAGGCTGGCCTTGAACTCACAGCAATCTTCCTGTTTCTTCAGCCTCCCGAGTGCTGAAATTACAGGCATGTGCCACCACGTCCAGCTTATGTGATGCTGGGGAATTGAACTCGGGGCCTTGTGATTGCTAGGCAAGTGCTCTCAC
Organism: Ctenodactylus gundi; assembly: GCA_004027205.1. NCBI lineage: Eukaryota > Metazoa > Chordata > Mammalia > Rodentia > Ctenodactylidae > Ctenodactylus > Ctenodactylus gundi. The sequence goes on along the minus strand of PVKB01000272.1, from coordinate 138,608 downwards.
CATTGTGCTATTCCTCCAGCCAGACATTTCTGTTTTATTAAGATTAGAGACAAGTTCTCACGTGAAATCGCCTCAAGAACAGGTTTTATATTTTATTTTCATATTGAAAGCGAGTCAGATTTGCTTCAGCCTCAAAAAGAATGTGTTTCTATAAAATCAAGTCTTGGCAGTGGGCTCCACTCTTTTTTTTCTAAGTGGGAGAAGGGTTAAACATCAAGGCGCACTGTCCGGCACAGAGGACAGTCTTACAAGGTTTTAATTCACACGTCAGCATAAAGGCTGATAGCAAAGATTTCTCTGCTCACATATTTTAACAGAAGAGAAATGAAGATGATCCTGGCTCCACAGAGTAGAAGAGGACATTAAACCGATGGCACCGAAGCCATCCTAAAAAGTGCCTGTTGTACAATGGCCCTCTGTACAAACTTTTGAGGCAAACACATTGTTTTTTACTCTCTTTGGGTCTCACCATACTAAGCTGGAGTCAGAAGAGCAGAACCGTGAACTCATTTTACAGACAGGAAAATGAAGGCTTTTGGGAACCAGAGTCTTGCCACTGGTCAGTGGAAGGCAGAAATAGCGCTCTCGCTCTCTCTCTCTCTCTCTCTCTCTCTCTCTCTCTCTCTCTCTCTCTCTCCTGACTCTTGTCATTCACAGAAGTCAGCCTGCAGACCTGGAAGGGGAAGAGGGGAAAGAGGAACCCACACAGGAAGCTCAAGAAGGTGACCACCAGGGCCTGCGGCTCCAGCCTGTCAGGTTAGAGGAACTTTCCCTTCTCGAAACAGCTCAGCTGGGGTGCCGAGAAAGTCTTCCCCCAAACAAGGACTAATTCTTAAAGCTGTTCCGGGGATGGAGCACAGCTCTACAGCTCTCTTTTCATCTTTGAATGAACCACCCTATCCCCGAGTCAGTGTTACCCCTGACGATCATCTGGGGGTCACCCCTGGCTCCTCATCTGTGCCCTTTTCAGAGCCTTCATACCTTTCTGAGAGAGCTTAGATCTTTCTCTTTTTTTTTCAGACAGTGTCTTGCTCTGTACACCAGGCTAGTCCTGAACTCACTATAGAGCCCAGGCTGACCTTGAACTCACAGCAATTCTGTCTCAGCCTCCCGAGTCCTGGGATTACAGGCATGTACCACCAAGTCCAGCTTAACCATGTCCAGCTTATGTGGTAGTGGGGAATTGAACCCAGGTCCTTGAGCTTGCTGGGCAATCGCTTTAACCTGTGAGCTATTCCTCCAGCCCCCATATCTTTGATTTTTCAGACAGAAAGGACTTGGAGAGAAGCAAAGCCTTCGCCATACACTAGAATGCCAGCTAGACAGGGCAGGGGCTGGGCTGTGGCTCACACGAAGGTGACAGGACACCACACCGCAGAACTTGTTTCCAGTCCTTTGCTTGGCTTGGCCAAAGGATTGGCTCAGATGTATGAGTTCCAAGCACTTGTTAAAAAAAAAAAAAAAAAACAAAACAAAGAAAAAAATGAAAAAAAAAAATGTCCTACTGGTGATTGACCCCAAGGCTCAGCACATTCTACGGAAGTGCTCTACCACTGAGCCACATCTCCAGCTTTTTACAATTTTATTTATTTTTTGAAACAGGATCATGCTTGGCTGCTCAGGCTGGCCTGGCATTTGTGATATTCCTGCCTTGCCTTCCTGAGTAGCTGAGATGACTGACTGCACCCGAGCCTGATGATAAACTATATTCTAAATTCTTAGCCTGCTCAATGTTACCTGGGATAACTTGGTCAGTCTCAGAATTCCAGGGCAACTGTGAATATCCTTGGAATAATTTTATCTCCTAGCAGAGCAGAGGCGGAGTGGTTTAGAAAATACGGGGTGAAATAACAAGTGAGACACAGCTGAATTTGAACCCCCACTCTGCCTCTTACAAATAAGCCAGCCTTAAAAATACAGGGCAGGTCAGTTTTCTTCAGAAATGTTCTTTAACCAGAGTCTCCTTCACATCACCCAGGCCTTGGTGATCTCACCTTCTGAAGGCCGTCACTGTTCCCACGGGCTGCTTCCGGCAGATGGTGCAGCGTGGAGGGACCCCGAGGCAGGCCCATGTTTGGGGGAGTTCTGACAAGAGCCACAGGTCGCAGGGACATCCATAGCCTCCCAACACTCCTTAGAACCAGCAGACATCCTCCACTGCCCTTCCCTACCCTCTCTGCCCTCTTCATCAGACCCGGCCCTCCCTCCCATGCCTCACCACCCACACTCCTCTCAGGTGTCTCTCCTAGCAAATTCCCTGCACATCTCGTCCCGCGGGACTCTGCTCCTCAAAGGAGCTGAACCCTCACACCCAATATCCCGTCTACAATTTGTTTGTGTGCCGGTTCCCCCTCCATTGTGTTCTGCTCCTTGCTGCAAGGACACAGGACTGCTCAGTGAAATCCTGTTGAGTAATCAAGTCCCCCTCCCCTGGGTGCACCAGCTTTGCCATCTAAATAGCACAGTGTGAGCTCGAGTGAAGCGGAGAAGGGCTGCCCAGGTTTGCTCATATCTGCCTGGAGAACAGTCCCTCGTTGGCTGGCACTGGTTGGACGTTGCCACCTTTAGTTAGGCCACAGTGGCCAGGTCCACCAGGGGCAGCTTTTCACTCTCTCCACCCACATCTCTCCAGGTCAGCTGCCCCTGGCCCTGTCCATCCTAGATGGAAACCTCAAAGCCACAACACCACCATTCACAGCGTTCTTTTTTTTTTTTTTTTTTTTTTTTGCCAGAGTGCCAGGTCTTGGTTTCTTTTGTATTTTGAAGGATGTGTTTTGTTTTTAAAATTATCTTTCATCACCTAGGAAAACACAACCTTCTTTCTTAAAATGTGAAAATTGTAATATTCAGTGGCACATGCCTATAATCCTGATTACTCAGGAGGCAGTAGGAATCACAGATTTGAGGCCGAGGCCCAGTGAGATCCTGTCTCAAAGTAAAAATTTAAAAAGGCCTGGGGACGGAGTCCTGATTTCAGTCCCTAACACCACACACACACACACACACACACACACACACACACCTACACAAAATAAACATTACAGCAAAATCCAAGGTACCCTTGAGTCACTGCTTTTACACATAGCCACGGACACCTCTTCTTCCCTCCTACCTGGACAAACTCTGCCAACTTCTGGCCTCTACCTCTGTTCTCACGCACATGGGAGCAGCAGGTATCCGTGCCCTGTCCTTTTGGGCACTCTGGCTGGACTTCCAGCTGCCAGCACTTGCCCCACTGCCTGAGAGGTTCCTCTGCCGCTGCCCATGCTTGTTTGGCCCACGAGCGTGGCAAGCAGGAAGTGCCAGCTGTTACGCTCCCAGAGAGGCCTTGAGCCCAGGGCTGACAGCTGCGGGGACTTGCTCAGCCCCACGCTGCCTCCCCATGGCTCCGTGTGCCCATCGGTGGGAACCGCTTAATGACACCTTCGTTGCTGCCTGTTCTTCCCCTCTTAAGCTCCCTGCATCTGCCACCTTGCCTAGGGTCTGCTTCTGGGAAACTCAAACAAGACAGATATATCTATAGAAATTGTGGAGTAAAGGGCCACGAGAAAAACACAAGAATCAGGAAGTGGTGTCCTCCTTTCTCATGTCCGTTTTTATTTTTTTGGGTAGTGCTGAGGATCAAACCCTTTTGCACTGAGCTAAGTCTCCAGCTCATTTATAATATATATATATACTTTTTTAAAAAAAAATAAAGGTCCACTAAGTCACTAAGTTGCCCAGGCTGGGCTTGAACTTGCAATTCTCCTGTGTCTGCCTCTCAGAAGGCTGAGATTGGAGATCTGCGCTACCAGCTCCAGCTTGTGCCCAGTTTTGGATGAGAAAACTGAGATCCAGAGCGTGGAGGGATTTGCCTGGCACTCCGCAGCTAGCAGGACCAGAGTAGGGACTCACATTTGAGCTCGGGAGCTATCTCTGTCTGCCATGCTTTCTGGCTCTGCAGAGACCCGGGTGGGGTTGAGTTCTCTGCTCTTGACTGCACTTGTCTCTCAGTCCCAAGAACCACTCAGCAGTACTGGGCACTCAGGTGGCAACTTCAGCGGAGAGTTAGGGGTGCAAGTTCCAGGGCAGTGCGTCAAGAGAATTCAGTGTCACTCAGGGCTGTGGCATGTGTGGCCACAGCTCCTAGCCAAGAACAGGCACATTTTACACTGGAGTGAGGATTCTTTTTTCCCCCTGCACCACTACCCACACTGTTTCCAAGGTCTGGAGCAATGGCACAGGTACCAAAATGCTGTTGGAAGCTTGTTAAGAAACACGGAAACTGAAAGAGCTCATACCACTAGCCGGCTGTGTGGCTTTGGGAAAGTAACCTTACCCTCTCTTGGCTTCACCTTCCACTTCTATGGAAAAAGAAAGCCTTGTCGTGATTACGAGAGCAGGGCTTGAAGAACTGGAGTGGTTAGAAGCATTTACAGTCCAAGTCCTGGCCAGTCCCTTGCACTCAGATAACTTTATCCTCCTTGTCCCCTGAGGCGAGGGCCTCCGGGCAGCAGCCTGGACAAGCTAGAGCGCATGCTTTCAGGGCTGGCTGTGTAGCTGGGTGTAGCACTTAGCCTGAACTAGGCCCTGAGATGGTGGTGGGGCGGGGAAAGGCTGTCCACACCCACAGCACCAGTAGTAGTAATTAGAGAATCACAAGTGTTGTGAGAACGTGGAAAAAACTAGACCCCCTTGAATATTTCTGGTAGGAATGTCAAATAGTGCCAGTCTGGCAGCTCCTCACAGTATTAAACACAGAATGATTCTCTGACCCAGCAATTCCACCTCCAGGTACAAACCCAAGGGAACTGAAAAGAGTTAGTCAAACAGATACGTGTACACGGCTGCACAATTCACAGCAGCAACAGCCGAAAGGTGGAAACTCCAGAAAAGTCCATGCACGGGTGAACAGAGAGATTCCTTGTGGGCTGTGGGGGAATGGACAGACACCAGTGGCCTATCCGCCCCGTGACTCAGCCACAGAAGGGATGAAGTGCCAGACCGTGTTGTCACTGCGTGGGTGAACTTGGAAAATAGTCTCTGAAGTGAAAGAAGCCAGGTACAGAAAGGCCACATAGTGTATGACTCCATTTATATGAAATATCAAAAATATAATCTAGAGACTAAAAGACAAATTGGTAGCTGCCGGGGACTGGGAAGTCACTACTTCCTGGATACAAAGTTTTCTTTTGGGATGATGAAAATGTCAAAACATAGACGAGACAGTTACACCACATTGTGGATGTCCTAAATGCCACTGAATTCTTTACTTTGAAATGGTTACTTTTATAGTTAGGTGAATGTCACCTAAACTTAAAAAATAATTGTAATGGCAAAATGCCTGAAAGCACTACTCTAGGAAGATGATGAGGACTAAGGGAACTTTCCTACAGTGGAATGCTCTACAGCCACTCAAAATTTGGGGACCATGTAATGACAATGCAATGTTAAGCACATGTTATGCTTTGGATCAGGAATGATCCCCCAAAACCTTGTGTTTAGAATGTGACTCCATCACAGGGTTAATTCACGGATTCCCTGGCCTGGTAAGAGGTGGGCCTTGGTTGGAACGGATGGATCACTGGGGTTTGACCGGGAAGAGGAAGATCACTGAAGAATGATCTGGAAGGGGCAGATCACTGGGACGTGACCCGGGTGGGTATACACTGCTACCATCCCTCGCTCCCTTGGCTTCCTGTCATGCCCTGCACTGTCCTGCTTCTCCCTGGTTAGTCCCTTTGCCAAGCCCTGCTGCTGTTGCCAGGGCCCATGGATGGACTGAGATGAAAAAGTAATTAAGATAGCATATAACCAAGATAAAAAATTGTATACACAGCATTATGTTGATAATATTAAATAAAAGACGCAGAGAAGAATATCTTAAAATCTACTAAAAATTTTTTTAAATGAATGCTAACCTACTAAGTACCAGGCACAGTGAACGAAAAGGACAGGGCTCTTTGCAACAGCGAATGTGGCCTGGACAAGGGCCACAGGACCAAGGAGAGCCGGGAGGCCACAGGGCTGGACTCTGCCCGCTTCTCTGCCCCACACACTGGGCGACCCTTGTAGGCCTCGGCACTCATCTCACACAATGGGAAGGGGACAGTGCCACTTCTGAGAGCCACCCAGCCTCTTTGCATTTGTCCCCAAGAAGCACCTGCACATACGCCTGAGGCCACACATCTGGCAGTATTCTTTCTTGTAGCAAGTATCTGGGACTGATCCGAATATCCACCGACAGAGGATGAGAAAAAATGGAAGACAGCCATTAGAAAGCATGAATGTTTCCTCACGAGAAGGAAGAGTACAGGGGCTGGAGGAATGGCACAGCAGTTAAAAGCGCTTGTCTAACCAGCACAAGGCCCTGGGTTTGATTCCCCAGCACCACATAAGCTGGGTGTGGTGGTGCACACCTGTAATCCCAGCACTTGGGAGGCTGAGACGGGGATTGTCCTGAGTTCAAGGCCAGCCTGGGCTCCATAGTGAGTTCAGGACCAACAAGGGCTACAGAGGGAGATGAAGAAGAAGAAGAAGAGGAAGAAGAAGAAGAAAGATTGCAGAAGAATCTCACAGAGATTCTTAGCCACAGTTTCGCTTTCTACAATTCCTGTAGTCAACTGTGTTGCAGCCTGAAGGTATTAAGTGGACAATCTCAGAAATAAACAATTCACAAGTTTGAAATCGTGTGCCCCTTTGAGCAGCTCAATGAACTCTCACCTCCCCCCCAGGACGTGACTCACGACTCATCCCTCCATCTGCACATTCACACCATGAGTTACCTACCCATTAGTCACTTACTTATCACACTGGCCGTTGCGGTACTGTTGCTTAGTTATCAGATTGTCATTGCAGTACTGTAGGGGTTGTGCTCATGTGAGACGGGGTCTCACTCTGCAGTCTAGGCTGGTCTTGAACTCACTACATAGCCCAGGCTGACCTTGACCACAGCGATCCTCCTGGCTTAGCTTTCTGAATTCTGGGGATTTCAGGTGTGCACCACCATGCCTAGCTTATATAGTGCTGGGGAATTGAACTCAGGGCCTGTGCTTGCTAGGCAAATACTCTAACCACTGGGCTACTCACTTAGCCCCAGTAACTTTCATTCTACTTAGTCATGGCTCCGGAGGACACAGGTGGTGATGGAGGTGATTCAGAGAGGCTGGAGAAGAGCCACACAGCAATGGATGTGCAGGGTCAGCGCTATCCACAGTTTCAAGCATCCTGGTGGGGCTTTAGGATATACCTCTCAGAACACAATCCTATGCCCTGTTTATACTTATGCGTGTGCACGATTATAAAGACAACACGGAAGGACTGAACTCCACACAGTCTCTGACTGAAGGAAGGCGGGGAAGGGGGGGGTAGGTCCTAGAGGAATGCAGGTTGGCCAGGATTCGGTGTTACCTGTTATGTTTAGTCATTTTATTTTATTTTTTTAAATTGAAGTGAACAAAGCAAATATTGACATTTGCTAATTCTGAGCGGCAGATTTCCTGGAATGCAGAGTGGGACACCTTCCTTTTCCACATTCCAACACCCGCCTTTCCCCCAAACCCTAGCCCCCATGGTTTGAAGACAAAACCACAAGGTAAGGCAACTGATCTCACCTGAGGCCTTTATGCCCACTATAGGCGATGCCAGTGGTTCTCAAAGTGGGGTGCCCCTGAGTCAGCAGCCTGGGTACCCATGGCAATGCCAATTCTCATTGTCTTACCCTGGATTCACTGAATCAGCACCTCTAGTCAGGGCCTAGCATTTGTGTTTCAGCGAGCCGTCCTGGGCATGACGGTGTTCCAGTGAAGTCTGAGAGTGACTGGGCTGGACAGGAAGAGTGGTGACAACAGTTAATTTGTATTAGGTGACTAGACCTTGCGACACAGGGCTCTGAGGGCTTCCCATCTGTCCTCAAGTTAGCCTTCTAAACGACCACGTGAGTGAGGAAGCATCATTCCTAAACCGAAACCCGAAACCAATGCTCCCAGGGCAGAAAAAATTTTCAGCAAGACTGGGCCACCACAAGCGATAAATTCCACACCTGATCTCAAGTGACAGGTGACAGTTAAGACATAGGCCCTGCAGGCCTGGCATGGTGGCTGCACACCTGTAAGTTCGGCCTACTCCGAAGGCTGAGGCAGGAGGATTGCAAGTTCGAAGCCAACTCGGGCAACTTAGAAAGGCTGCGTCTCAAAGTAAAAGATAAACATGACTGAGGGTGTAGCTCAGGGGTAAAAGCACGCGGGACTCATCCTTAGTAGCGCGCGCGCGCGCGCTCACACACACACACACACACACACACACACACACACAGAGCGCAGGCACACCGAAAACCGGATATATCAAATAACCTTCAAGTTATGCTCATATGAAAGACATGAATTTCGTGTTTAGGCAACCGGGTCCTATTCCCATGGTGTATGTACAAAAATTAAATTAAATTAAAATTTAAAAATCCAAAGCATCTCTCATCCCAGCATGTCCGAGACCGGATCCTCAATCTGTACCATTATTATCATCCACATTTTGAAATTGTGGCGACAGAGGCGCAGAGAGGCCGGGTCCCCTGAGCTGTCTCCTCCATGACCGCACACGGAACTGTCTTGCGTAGGTCACGACGATTTAAAACAGCCCCGTTTTACAGATGAGGAAACTGGAATTCAGACGGGGCAGGGGCTGGCGATGGGAGTCAGGGGGGGCGCTCGGACAAGAGGCTGGGGCTGGGACCTAGACTTGCAGAAGGCCGGCGCTGCAGGGGACACGCGCGGAGTCAGGGGGTGCGCGGCGGGGCGCCCTAGCTGCACCCGGCCTGGGCGGTGCTCGTATGTCACGCCACTGCCCGGTTGCCCCTTCCCCGCGCTGCCAAGCAGGCGAGAGCTGTCACCCACCCCACCGGGAACCGTCGGGGCCCGCCCCTCGCTTTCCTTCTTCCTTCCAGAAGGGGAACCTGGCGCCCCAGAAGCGGCTGCCCCTGCCGTCCCCGGGGGCCGGGCTCCCCTCCGCAGGTTGGCAGGTGGGTGGCGGCGCGCCCCTCACACGGGCGTCCTCCGCTCCGTCCCCCAGCGGCTCTGCTGCCCCCGTCGCCCCGGCGACACCCCCGGCCGCCCTGCCGCGACGCCAGCCGCCCCCCCGCCCCCGCCGCCCGCGGACGCGGGTCCCGCCCGGTCGCAGCCCTCACCTGGGCGCCCGCTCCTCTCCTCGCGGGCGGCCCGGATCCTCGCAGCTCGATTGCCCCCCCAGCTCCGCAGGCACTCGGGGCCCAAGAGCCCGGGCTCGGAGGAAGGGCTCGACTGTCCGAGGGGCACCGCCGGATTCCGGCACCGTCCGGGTCCCCGCCCACTCGCCTCAGCCTGTGCGGCGCGCTCGGACTAGAACTTGCGTCGCTGCCGCGCTGAGGCCGTCCCGGCGCCTCGGCCCAGCCAATAGCGACGCGAACCCCGCCCCGAAGTGTCCTGGCCCCGCCCCCTGAGAGTGCAACCCGCCCGGGGGACAACGAGCTCCCAGGAGCCGGACTTTTCTGGCTGTAGCCGCGGTTCTAATCTACAGAGAACATTTTTTTTAACGCCCCCCCCCCCCGCCCCAAGGACCCTAATCCAGTCATCCCTGAGGGATTCTAATAATGCCGCCCCAAGGATTTATTCCCCACCCAGGGTCATGTCCTAACCGCCAATCCTAGCACCTCTCCTAATGCACTTGAATCCTGCCAGTTTTCTAATTCTTTGTTCAAAAGATTGTAGCCCCACCCTCCAGGGATTCCAGCCCCAGAACCCCATATCCGGTCTCCGTCCAATAGCCCCACCCTGTCTCTAAGGATTCTAATCAAGCCAACGGGAGGATTCTAATGTCTCTCTTCAAAGGATTCTAGCCTTCACAATGGAATACTATTCAGTCTCAAAGAATGATATCATTTGCAGGAAAATGGAACAGAAGGCCATCGTGTTAAGTAGGCCAGTCTCTAGAAGTCCAGCATTTGAGAATGCAGTGGGCGAGATCCTATTATAGGAGAAATCTAGGAAGATGTGGGGAGGGATGGAGGGGCAGAGGGGTGAAGGAGGGACCGAAGAAGGGAGACTTTAGAGGAGGGGAAGGGGAAAGGGAAAAAGGGAGGGCTGGTCAGGTGTATTTTATGCATGTGCTAATATGCCCACATGAGCCCCGCTAGTCTGTGTAACAAATACGCACTTTTAAAGAATTCCAGCTCTGTGCTCAAGATTTGTAACCCCAACCCCAGGGAGTATTCCTGGGGGATCCCCTCCCCCCAAGAATTTTAATCTCCAGGATCTTAATTCCACCCACCCCAAAATTCCCACCCAGCCCTTTAGAAGTGTCGCCCACTTGTTAAAGGATTCTAGCTCTTGTCTTTGAAGATTCTCCGCCTGCTAAGGGTCCTACCCCACGCCCTCACGGCCCTCCTGGGACTCTGCAGCCTTCCTTCCGCCCAGCGTTCTGATTCCTCCCCTCTCACCCAGCCTTCCCCCACGCAGGAACCCAAACCTTCCGGGCCTCCTCCAGCCCAGAGCCACTCAACGCCGTGACAAATTGTTGCCTGGAGAAACCTCCTGGGCTCTCCTGGGACAGGATTCTAAATGGCGCAGAGGACTTCCCCAGCTGAATGGTGGAGAGGCCTGGCTGGTGGGCTGCTGGGGCCCGGATGAAGTGAAGGGGAGGATGCCCAGGGCCTGGCAGAGGCAGAGTGCTTGCTTCGGTTCTGGGAAAGCTGAGAGACTGTCACCCTCGCATCTATGGAGCAGCCCTGCAGAGTGTGCAGGGATCTTACGCTTCCCTCTGGTCCCGCTGCTTCAGGTCAGTTCTGGCCCCCTGGGTTTGTCCTTCATCCACTTACACACACCTTCATCCACTCACACACACCTTCATCCACTCAGCCACACAGTGTTGGGCACCAGGCGCTGGGCTCAAACTGGGCACTAGGAGCATAGGGACCACTTTTTTGTGGAGAACTGCCCTGGGCCAGTAGGGTGCTCAGCAGCATTCCTGGGCTCTAGATACCCGAGCAACTCCGCATTCCCAGTTGGTGACTGTCACCAGTGTCCCCAGACGTGACCCATCAGATGTCCCGGAGCAGAACGGTGAATGAAGAAGACAGGGACCCTATTCTTAAGTGCATGTGCCCTTTTTGTAAAAATAGACAATGCTGTGTGTGTGCATGCGTGTGTGTGTGTGTGTGTGTGTGTGTGTGTGTGTGTTAATTAAACACTGCTCACTCCGTTTCCTGCTTTTCCCATACTATCAGTGTGTCCAGTCTCTAGCTGCACTCCTGAAGGTGACAGTGCTATACTCCTTGTTACCATCCTTCACTTTCAACTTTTCATCCTCCTGGCCGCAGGCACCTCGGTCGCACACACTTTCTCTCTAGCATGGACACTGTTGCAGGGGGCCTCCTCATGTGCATCCCCTACGGACCTGGGTGAGAAAGTTGTGAAGCCTGGCTGCACCGTGAGCGACAGGAGCTTGCGCAGCGGTTCCTGCCCCACCGCTCCCCCTTCGCCATGTCTTTACCAGCCTTTCCTATCATCCTATGATCTTAGCTTGAGTTCCAGAAGCAGACCCTGGACACCCACTGAAAGAACATAGCTCATCAAGGAGATGTAGAAAGCACTGGTCGGGGAGTAGGGAGAGAGACAGAGACCAGGGAGAAGGCAAGTCAGGGAACTTAATTGAGCTGGGGTTCAGTAGCACAGGGGAACCCTGGAGGCCGTAGCACACTCACATGCCAGTTACCCCACCTGAGAGGGAGGAGCGGGGACATGAGCACACCAACTCTGAGGACACAAGTGACACACATGCTGGAGCCTATGAATTTCCAGCACTTTGGCCTGGCTCATGCACACGCCAGCCACCAGCCTCCAGGGCGGGACAGGCAGATCTTGGGAAGGGCCCAGGAGACATTGCGGGCTTCTTACCAACATCAGATATATCGCTTTTCAAAAGTTACTATTCTGCTGGCAAAGGACCACAGAGAGCTGAAACAGTCCCCAGTTCACAATTTCCCAACGCTTTTTGCTATTAAAGTAACGTTGCAATAAACATCTTTGCACATGCTCCCGAAATTCCTATCTACTTTACTGTGATTTTTTTTTTTTTTTGAGGCAAGCTTCTGGTAAGTTGCACAGGCTAGGGTTGGATTTAAGATTCTTCCACACCTGGCCCAGTTTACAGTGGCATAATTTTTGTAAACAAAATGCACCATTATAAATATTCACCTGGATAAGTTTTGGAAAATGTATGCTCCTATGTATGTACCATCTCATCAAGAACATTGCTCTTGCCCCCCACTTCCAGTGGGGTGCAGTGGCACATACCTATAACCCCAGTTACTTGGGAGGCTGAGGTAAGAGGTATTGCAAGTTCAAGACTAGAATGAGCAGTTTAGCAAGATCCTGTGTCAAAATCAAATTTAAACAAGAACGGGGATGTAGCTCAGTGCAAGCCCTAGGACCACAGAAAGAAAACAAAAGCCCTTGTTATGACTTTCACACTTTGGTGACCTCAGGTGGTCACTGATTGGCTTTTTGTCTTCATAGATCAGCTTTATCTTTCTAGAATTTCACATAAATGCAATTATACAGATTTTTTTTATTACATTTGCCTTCCTTTATTCACATATTGCTTTTGAGATTTTTCCAGATATTACCTATCCTAGTAGTTCTTTTTTATTTTCAAGTAGTATTCCACAGTACAGATGTACCACTGTATACCTATCCATTTATCTGTTACTTGGGTTTTCATCAGCTTCTTTGTATATGTGCACATCTTCTGTGGACACATTTTTATTTGTCTGGCGTAAACACTTAGGACTAGAGTTACTGGGTCATATAGCTAATACCTGCTTACTTTCCTAATTAATGTCTTAAACTGCCTTTCAAAGTGGTTGTCCACTTTGTATTTCCATCAGGGATATATTACTTTCAGTTGCTCCACATCCTTGCCAACCTTTGATATAATCATTCTTTCTAATTAAGAAAAAAAAAAGCCATATTCACCTGTAACCTCGGAAAGAATCTGAGGCAGGAGATTTGCAAGTTCAAGGCCAGTCTGGGCAACCTAGCGATATATTGTTGCAAAAATAGGAAGGCCTGGAGGATAGCTCAGTGGCAGCCTTGTGTGACCGCATAAGGCTCCGGATTCCATCCGCAGGGCTGCAAATCAATTACTTGGTTGAAAATTCTTATCTAACTTGGATTGGCATCAATGAACATTTATATAATTGCAAATTTTATCCCAAAACGCTGCCTTATGAGTCTTTGGGGTAGCAAGCATTTTTTGTGTTCACCCATTCATTGTCCTAGAATGCCGAGCTGCCTACAGGAAGTGGGACTAAATGCTGCATTCTGGGAGTCCGCCTGGAATTCAACCTTGGGAGTCCAACTGGAGTTCAAACCTTGGCGTCACCGTTTCCCAGCTGGGTGACATTGCACAGATCAGGTCATAGTCCTGTGTCTCAGGTTGGAATTAAAGTAGTCCTTACCTCAGGGGGAGGGTCACTGCAAGATTTAATGTCAGTAAAGTGCTTGGGTCACTGTATGTGAGGGCTGGCTGCACTATTAATGTCCCTATGTCATTAAGACTTAACCTGCTGCTCAGGCACTGATTCGAGTATGATTTGGAAGTCACCTCTGATGTGCCCTCTTCTGATCCAAAGACAAATGAGCATATGGTTTTAAACAAAAAGTATTTCCCAGTATGTAATGGAATACCGGGCACCCTGAAATGATTTTTGCTGAGTCTGAAGTCAGGTGGGCGAGTGAGGTCCTGGGACAGGAGTCACTAGACCTAGCTTCTACTGTTGTTAGAGTCTGGAGACTGAACTTTTAGTGTCCCTTCTGTCCCCAGATGTATAGCTTTGAGCATACCATTAAATGTTTCTGATTCTGTCAGTCAACAAACATTTGTTGAGCACCTAGTGAGTGATGATTCCTAACTCGGTGTTAGGGACCCAGCAGAGAGGAAGGCTGCCACCACCCCTGGCCCCATGGGGTTCTCAACTTAGTGCAGGGCACTAAATAAATAGTTACACTGACAAGAGCAGGTGAGAACTGTATCAAGTGCTATAGGGGAGTGTAGAGAAAGGTTCTCAGGGGAAGTCAGGGGAGACTTTGTGAGGAGACAGCATCTAAGCAGAGACTAGAATAAATAACAGCAGCTGGTAAGATGACGAATCAGGCCAGGCCTGGTGGTACAGGCTTCTAATTCCAGTGTCCTGGAAGGCTGAGGCAGGAGAATTGTAAGTATGAGCCCAACTTGGGCAACTTAGTGACTTAGCAAGACTCTGTCTGTCTCAAAATGAAAATATGGGCTTTAGGATAGTGCAAAGGTCCAGGGTTCCATTAGAGAGGAGGAGAGAGAAACAGAGAGAGGGAGGGAAGGAGAGAGAGGATTGGAGCAAAGGGGAAACAGGTACAGGATATCCCATCTTCAAGATGGATCTCTAGAATTTGTGTCCATGGGCAGTTAATCTTTTCCTTCTCCGAACACAGTGCATCTATATCACTCATCAGTTGTTGTGGACAGGAGAGTGTGACTTTGAAGGCTAGGTCATAAGAGACATTGTGGCTTTGTCTGGCTTTCTCTTGAGCTATTCCACTAGAGAAATCCAGCTGTCCTGCTGTGAGGATACCTAGAAATTTGTGGAAGGCTCATGTGGCAAGGTAATAAGGCCTCCTTCCAGCAACTAGCCCCAACTAGCCAGCCCTGCACATGAGCCACCTGGGAAATGAGTACCCCTGGTCAAACTGTGGAGTGACCCCAGCTCTCGCCAGCATCTGCCTGCAGCATCCTGAGATACCCTACGTCAGAATCACCATCTTCACATGCTCACGGTTTCCTGAGCCATAGAAACTGGGAGATAATAAATTCTGATTGCTTTCAGCTGTAAGCTGTATGACATTGACAATTAATGAATACGTAAAGACCTCCATGAAGGAAGATGCCTTGTGTGTCTAAAGAAGCTCAGAGTGGATCCAGGTGACATCCATAAGGCTGGCCCAGTCACTCGGGACCTTACAGGGAGTGTGGGCTTTATTTTAAGATCGAAGAGAAGTCATTGGATGGCTGTAAAGAGGGACTGGCATCAGCATTCAACTTTTCAGTGAGTGTTTGAGGAGAGCCTACTTGAGCTACGCTCTATTCTGATGCTACAAATACTTTCCTTATACTCATAGAACATCCATTCTGGTGAAGAAGATGGATGATAAACAGATACTGAAATTGCACCTTACGTCTGGGGAGGACATGGATTATAACAAAACAAAGCAAGTTGGAACAAGCAGAGGCTGGGGAGGAGGAATAGCGTGAATGGAGACAGGGTGGCCCTGGAAGGCTTCCCCAAGGAGGTGGCATAACAGCCAAGCCTGCCGAATTGGGAAAACAAGACACTAAACCTTATATCTTGTCACCCCAGATCAGGCATAGCAGAGGGGCCAAGTAACGATTGCATCAAAATCCAATTTGCTGAACCAATGAGCTTATCAGGGTTACTTACAGGAGTGTGGGGGAGGGGTTACCTTCAGAAGCATAAGGGGCCACCTAAAGGAGTCTGGGGGAGGGGTCACATGCATGGGATAATCTGAGGCTTGTGCCCTGGGCAGAGAAGAGTAATAGCAAAGGTCCCAAGAGGTACCACAGTCAGTGAGAGTACAGAATATAAGGGGCAGTGTGGCTGGGCACAGTGTGTGGGCACAAGGCACAGTGATGGAGATAATGTGGGAGAGGCTGTGGGCCAGCATGTGGAGGCCATGAATGTCTTGGTATCCATATTAATTTTTTGTTTGTGGTCCTAGGAATTGAACCCAAGTGTCTTACTCATTTTCTCATTACTGTCATCATCCACAGCATAAGGGAGGAAAGATTTATTTAGCTCACAGTTTCAGAGGGTCTCAGTCCATTTCTGGATGTGCTGGAGAAAGCTGCTCACAGCATGGCAGACAGGAAGCCAAGCCAGAAAGGAAGGGCAGAGCTAGCATATACCCTTCCGGGTCATGTTCCAGTGATCTGCCCCTTCTATGTCACCTGCCCAGCAATTTGTCACATACCCATAACCCACTGCATACAAAATGTATGAGGCTTCTAACCATAACACCAAGGTTTCCACTCTGAACTACATCCTGAGCCCTTTCAATGTTTTATTCTGTCTCAATAAATTGCTAAGTTGCCAGGCTAGGTTCAAATGTGTGATTCTCTGCCTCAGCCTCCCAGAGAACTGGGATTAATTACAGGCCTGGCCCACCATGCCTGGCCCAATGTTAAACTTTAGTTGACACCGAATGGAGACTGTGGAGGGTTTTGAGCAGAAGAATCGAACCAGTGTACATTTTAACTTGATCCATCTGACAGCTGGGTGGAGGGGCGAGAGGAGAGCTGTCAGGGCAGGGAGCAGGCTGAGACCTGGGCAACTGTAAGAACTCAGAGAAAGAGCAGAATGCCTAAGACACATCATGGCATTTATAGTGAGAGTCATCACAGCCCTGCTTTTCACTAAGAAAAGCCTCAGTGTAACCTAAGTGCCGTCACCTGGGGCTGGTACCAGTGGAATACTAAACAGTTGTCAGAATGAATAAAAAAAAGTAGTGGAGAATGGTAACCCATGCCTATAAATCTAGCTATGCAGGAGACTGAGGCAGGAGGATTTCAAGTGTCAGGCCAGACTGGGCAACGTGCTGAGGCTCTGGGTTCAATTCCCAGTACTGTAAACAAAAATGAAAACAAAACCCCAACTTGGGTGTAGAGATAAATAAGTTGATACTAACATTCATATACAAATGCAAGGAACCCGGAATAGCTTAAATTGTCTTGAAAAAGAATAGAGCTGGGCTGGAGGAATAGTACAGCAGTTGGAGTGCCTGCCTAGCAAGCACAAGGTCCTGGGATCGATTCTGCAGCACCACATAAGCCAGGTTTAGTGGCAACACACCTGTAAGCCCAGCACTCAGGAGGCTGACGCAAGTGGATTGCCCTCAGTCTGAGGCCACCCTGGGCTGCATAGTGAGTTCAGAAACAACCTGGACCACAGAGAAAGACTCTGTCTCATAAACAAACAAATAAAAGTAAAGGATAAGGCTGAAGGACTCATACTTCTCGATTTCAAAACTTACCATGAAACTACAGAAATCACTGTGGTGTTGACATAATGAGACAAATTATTGGCCAAAGGAACAGAACTGAGAGCTGAGACACAAACCCACGTGCTCATGAGCCAGCTCATCTTTAACAGAAGTGCCAAGACGATTCAATGAGGAGAACATTCATGTTTTTAAACCAATGATCCTGGAACAGCCGGATACCGACAGGCACACAAAAGAAGCTGCCTCTCTACTACTCCCTATGGACAAAAATGAACTCAAATAGATCATAGAGCCAGCTGTGTGAGCCCAAACTCGAAACCTCTTCAAAGAAACAGGGGTAAATCTTTGTGATCTCAGGTTAGGTGGTCATCATGTGATGTGAATGACAAAAGGAAATAAAATAGACCAACTGGACTTCATCAAAATTAAAAACTCTAGTTCTACAGAAGAGGTTGTCAAGAAAATTAAAATGCAGCCCACAGAATGGCAGAAGGTATTTACAAATCCTAGTTTTGATATGGCCCTGGGATCCTGAATATGTAAATAACACTTAAAACTCAATGTGAAAAGAACAGCATAATCATAATGTAGGCAGGAGATCTGAATAGACGCTTCTCCAGAGATGTTATATAAATGGCCATTAAGCACCTGGGAAGATGCCTAACATCATTTGTCCTGAGGAAAATGCAAAGTAAAACCACAATGAGGTGCTATTTCCTGTCCTTTAGAATGGCTATAATAGACCGACAATCACAAGTGTTGGTGAGAACTTGGAGGAGAAGAACCCTCATACAGTGGCTGGGGCATATGTCAGTGGGTAACACATTTACCTACCATGCACAAGGCCTTGGGTTTGATTCCCCAGCACCATAAAGATATTAGCTGGGTGTCACCAGCTGTGGTTCCATCCTCGGGAGACTGATGCAGAAGAGTTATCCTAAGTTTGAGGCCAGCCTGGGCTACATAGTGAGTTCAGAGCAGCTTAGACTGCAGAATAAGACTATCTTTAAAGAGAATAGAATTCTCATACACTTCTGGTAGGAATATAGCAGCTTTTGAACACAAGCTGACAGGTCCTCGGAGGTTAAACCTAGAACTACCGTGTGCCCCAGCAATCTTGTTCCCAGGCATACATGGGAGAGAATGATGAATATAGATCTACACAGAGGTATCAGCATGGAATCTTCATGAGCAGCACCCTTCATAACAGCTGAAAAGCAGAAACACAATGTCCGCCAACAGTGGAATAAATGCAGTGTATCCGTGCCACAGAATGTTTGGCAATAAAGAAGCGTGAGGCATCAGTATGTGGGACCATGTGAGTGAGCGTCGAAAATGTTACACTGAATAAAAGAAGCCAGTTCCAAAAGACCCCATGCTGTATGAGTCCAATTATATGAAGTGTCCAGAACAGGCAAATCCATAGAAACAGAAAGCAGGTTAGTGATGCATTGGGCTGGTGGCCGCCAATGGGTGCAGGGTGTCTTGAGGGGGTGGTGATGGTGACAATGGTGATGATGACAACGTTCTAGAGTTGATTATGTGATTAGTTTCGCATTTCTGCCAACCTACCCAAACCCACAGAGTTGTAAAACTTAAACATGTAAATTACAATCCAGGAGAAACACTTCAAGAAAAGAAAGAAGTTGCTTTTATATTAATGGGGCACCAGTGCTAATATACATGGGCCAAAGCAAGGCACCCGGTGGCTTATATTGTATTTTACCACTAGGTAAATAAGGAAGCACACACCTGTGAGGGCTTGCTGGTGACCGCCGGGGCCGCGTCAGGAAGGACGCACACAGCCCCTGTGCTTCTCTCAGGGAGAGAAAGGGCAGAGGAGACTGCCCCTTTCATATATACTCTAGCTACTCACAAATGGCATACAGATTTTTTTTTTTTAAAAAAAAAGATACAAAATCAGAGATTCATGAACACAATAGAATTGAGGCTGGGCAGTGTTTTTAGAAAATGAGTTTAAGGGGTTCTGTGTGCGTGCTTGGCAGCTGGCCCACCGGAAGCGAAGGCTCCGCTGCTCCCACCTGGGGACCTCAGGCAAGTCCTCTCTGTCCAGTCCTCATCTACTCAGTAGGAAAAGAGGATCTGTCTCCCGGGTCCTGAGTCCAGGACATAGGTCATGCATCCCCGTGGGTGGGAGACAGGAAACAAGGCAGGCTCCTTGCACAATGGACTTTCCTATTTCCAGGGCATTTGCATGTCATATTTTAAATTCCTCAGGACCACTGTGGGTTATATTCAAATCAAGTTGGAGGGCAGGGGAGAGGGTGGCAGACGTTACATCAGAGCTCAGCTCTCTTCCCTATTACTTCCCCTTCACTTCCTAGCAATCCCCTGGCAAGGGGGGCTGGCTGTTGCTCTCCCTTTCCCACAGGAGCAAAGGAAAACCCAAGAGGCAACACCTGGCTGGACCGGCAAGCTCCCATCCTCCGGTCTCCCCGGCTCACACTTTTTCCCGGAGAACGTGTCAGCACCACACTCTGTCACACATGCTTACACGCTTAGCCCGTTGCTTCTCTGACCCCTCGGCTTTCTTTGCGAGCAGTTTTCACATGCCCACTTTACAGACAAAGGAACTAAAACTTGAGGCTTAGGAACGGCCAGTGAAGACAAGTGCTCGGATCCAAATGCTTCGCTCTTGAATTCTGTCAGCATCGTTAAAGGCTCCTGCGAGCACTGGGGCCTGGATGGGGGCACCACAGTGGACAGGAAGGCCTGAGCCCTCAGGCAGCTTCCAGTCCCACCAGGGAGGCGAACACTGCACCCAATAGCTTGTGGAGCAGAAAATGTGAGGGAGCGAGTGACAATACTTACAGGGGGAAGAGGCTGGCCTATTAGGGGAGCCGCAAAGGCCTCTGTGTCCCCAGAGCAGACAGCATGGGAAGATGAGGTGGCGAGAAGACTGACCCAGGGTGTCTCTAAACCTTGCCCCTGCCCCAGGCCATCCTGGAGGCAGCTGGGTGGGACTTAGAAGGGGATGGGAGTGCTGGGGGAACCGTAAAATTGTTTTTCTACGCCCAGCTGTGTGGCCATCTCCAGCTGACAGGTCCCCCTAGGGGGGCTGGGGGACTACGGTTCAGTGTTTCACAACACCCCCTTCCCTTACCTCAGCATCTCTGGAGGCCAAAAAAAAAAAAAAAGAGGAAGTGCTTGGTGGACTTCCTCCACACTGGGTGCAGTCCTCTTCCAGGGAGGGGCAGAACCAGACCTTCCCACTACATCTGCTAGGACCAGGGCCTGCAGCCATGCCTGCCATTCAGTGGTAGACATGGGTGAGCAGACTTCCCAGCCTGGAACCAGGATCATCCCAGCCCTCTGACCCACTGTGGTGGCCCAAGAAGGGCCTTTCCCTTGAGCATCTCAAACAAGGCAGGTCCTTACTCAGCACTTGAGACAACAAGGGTGACATGCATGAATTAACACAGAGAGCCTCAAGATACACTTGGGTCAGAGTATAGAGAATATATTCCTTTAAAAAATATATGCATTTTGTATTTACCTATATATACACGTAAACGTGTAGAGAAAGATCTGGAAGCTACACAACCTACAAGAAGCAGAAAGAAAAGGAACATCGGAAGCAGGAAGGGAGATGGTGTTTTCTTCATTTGGCTTTTTTTTTAAAAGTAGAATGCATTTGCTTTTATTTGAATTTTTAATGAGGTAATTGGTGTTTATGGTTATCAAATGTCCTTATCTTGAACATTTTATCGTGGAATTTTCTAGACAGCAAAACTGAAAGAATTTTTCAACTAAATCCCTATACTTCCCACCTACACTTCTCTGCAGTGCTGGGACTTGAACCCTAGACACTAGACCTTGTCCAAGCCAGGCGAGTCACACTCCTCGCCCCTGGCCTGTTAGCATTTTACTTGCTGTACCACATCTATCCATCAAGTCATCGTTTTTTTCCTTCTTTTTCTCTCTACAGTGCTGGGACTTGATCCCAGGGCCTTTTACATGCTAGGTGGGCATTCTGCTGCTGAGCTACACCCCCAGTCTAATTCACTTTTTTTTTAAAAATGCATTTTAAAGTAAATAACTGAAACATATATATCACATGTGATGACGCATGCAAGATTAAGCGCCCCTGAGATATACATCTATATTGCTAAATATACATCTATATAACTTAAATCCCATCTCTCCACAAATTTCCCTCTCATCCTGCAGCACATACTTCAGTTGCCAACATCCTACGAGTTACAGGGCCGGCCACACAGCAAGTGCTCAGCAATGCTGGTGAAGAAACAAATGAGCCGAAGGAGGAGTGCGCTAGTGGCTTGCACCCCTGAGGACAGGATTGTATCTTTTTTTTTTTTTCTTGCATCCTGCACAGAACTGGTTCCCAGTAAATGCTCCGTAAAGACTTATATTAGACATATACTGCTATCAATAGATTACCCAAAAGATAGCAACTTCAAGCAGAATAAGCATCAATTCTTACTCAGTTTCTGTGGGTCAAAAACCTAGCAGTAGTGGGTGCCGTCCTTCTGGCTTAGGGTCTCTCCCCAGGCTGCAGTGGACACATCAGGCTGGTCTGCTGTCATCTGATGGCTTAGCTGGGGCTGGAGGATGTTTCGAGATGACTTAGTCACATGGCTGTTGGCGGGAGGCCCCAATCTCTCACCACTTGAACCTCTCCCTAAGGTTGCCTGTGTGTGACATGGCTTGGTGGCTGGCTTCCCCCAGAGCAATGGACCCAATTGCACGAGTCATCTCCACCGTAGGGGAGACCGTGAGTGCCACAGGATGAGCTTAACAGGGAGCCATTGTGGAGAAGGTGCTCACTGCAAACCCACATTCGAGTTTTCCAAGCACCTGCTCTGAGTTGGGTGCTGTGCAGACTCTGGGGAGTAGAAGGATGAGTCAGAGCCAGCTTGCTCCTTACAGAAGCTGCACGTGTGTCTGTTTGTGTGTACTGGGGCTGTGGGTGTGGAGGTCAGGCAGACGTGGAAGCAGATGGTGTCTACAGAGCTCAATAAATTCTGCAACAGTGGAATAGAGGTTCTTAAAAATGCCTCTGCTATAATGCATATTCATGTACTGCATTTAAGGCACATCGTGAAAAGAATTTCTCCTTCCCTTCCTATTCCCCAGCCAACAACTCCCCCAGCTCAGAGGCAACAACCACAACCTGTTCGTGTCTCCTTCCAGAACTGTCTCGCCATACACAAAGGCATTTCCTGCCTCCTTCAACAACAAAACAGCACAATCTTGAGTGCACTGGTCTGCGGCTTGCCTGCTTTGTTTTGTTTTGCTCTATTTTGGAAATAATTTTGTGTCAGTCCATAGAGTCAGTCCATAGGGAGCTACCTCATGCTTATTTATGGCTGCATAGTATTCTCTTGTCTGCGTAAGCCATGGTTTATCTAACCAGTCCCCTGTCCCTGAGCAGTTGGTTTATTTCCCATTTCTTGTTGCTGGAGATGAAGTTGCTGATCTTCCTTGCTCATCTGTTTCCACTTATGGGGGCCCAAATGGAGGAGTGCTTCCTGGCAGTGCAGCTAAGTGGTAAGGTCCCCGCGTTTCAAATGTGAGTAGACAGGCTCCGTGGGGCTTCTATCAACTTAGCCTCCCACTGAAAATGTGTGTGAAAGCCTGCATCCTCACGCCCACACCACAAAGCTGTCGACTTTCTGAACCTTGCCAATCTAGAAATGGGGAAAAAAATGGCTTCTTGGTGGAGTGTACACATTTGTATTTCTCTTATTATGAGTGTGAATACCTCACCACATGCTTCAGAATCACATTTTACTTTCTGTAAACTATTTGCACAAATAATCCGCCTATGTTCTGTGGGGCTGGGGTCCTCTTTACTTGTAGGTATTCTTTAAGATCACTTTGCCCCTTATCTGAAGTACCTGGGAGCAGACAGGGCAGAAGTGGGACAACCTGCCAATCCAGGCCATCAGCTGCTGGTCATGTAGGCCTGACTGGGTGGTTACTGTACCTGGAAGCTCCAACTGAGGTTGTTTCATAGTACTGTAAATCCCGAGACTATAAATCCCAAGCAGCCTGGATTTAAGACTTAAATAAGTAGTTGTAGAATGAGTGAACAAAGGAATGAGGAATGAATGAATGAGTTGAACAAAAGACACGAGCAGTCGCCATTTCTGAAGGAGCAAGGAGGGAGTCCTCTTCCTCTCCTTTCCCCTTGGGGCCCACACCCCGTCCTCTTCCTTCCTCTTACCTAGGATCTTGGCGACTGTCACTGGGTCCTGTCCAGCCCTACCCCATTTCCCTGCTCCCAGACTCCCCCCCTCCACTCTGAACTGTCCTCGCCAGCAGCTCCATTCGCTGCCAGATGATGCCAGCTTTCTAGGTTGGTCCCTGTTGCCTACGTTTCTTCCCGGCCTTTCTAGCACCTTCCTGACCTGCCCACTTCCCTTGCTTCCTCTCCCACCAGTCCACCCATGCGCCACCAGCAGTCATGGTTCCACTCATTGGGCACATACTACATGTACTTGGACACAAATCATCGTAAGTAAGCCTCTTGCCATCCTATGACACTTAGGAATGATGCTGTTGTTATTCCCAGTTTATAGATGAGGAAACTAAGGCCCAGAGACATTGAGGGGCTCACCCAAGGTCGCCCAACCAGCAGATGATAATTTTGAGTCCAACCCTCCAGCCAGAGCAGTCCTCACTGCCGCAGTCCTAGCTGACTCTGGGTCTCGGAGCATACCGAGTCCCTTCGTGCTCTCCCATCCCTGCCAAAATCTTGTTTGTCCTTGAAGGTCTTGCTCATAAGTCACTTCCTCTTCAAAGCCTTACCCAGATTCCCCCCAAAGAGCTGGTTTCTGACTCTTCAGTTTTGTCATTGAGAATCTATTGCTGTGGTTGTCCGAGGATGTTTTCTTTTCCCTGCTCCCTGGCCACCCCTCCTCCCTGCCCCGCTATGGCAGGGATTGCCCTATAGCATCAGGGCCTCGCACATAGTAGGCACCTTCCAAATGTTTGCTGGTGGCTGAAAGACAGAGTCCCAGGTCTCATCCTCGCAGCGCACAGTCACTTCTACCTGCAAGTCTCCGGGTAGAAGCTGAGGGAACAGGAAGTCGCAGAGCCCTCAGGTGGGAGAGGCTCCATCAGGAGGCAGGATTTTACTCACCTCACCACTTGTCTGTGGGTCAGAACTGTCCCCAGGGGACGCAGCTGGTGGGGAAGTTCCATACTTGCACTATTCTCTAGGGACCTTGGGAAACAGCTGTCCTGCCCTTAGTGGGTTTTCCCCTCTTGCAATGCCAGGAACTGAACCATGATAGCAAATGACCTTGTCGGGGACTCTGGATGTTACAGGAGGAAGTATGGTCAGAGCTTCTGTGTTCAGGGTCACCCTAGCCAGAGCCCTTCGGACTTCTGAAATCAAGGGATTACATGGCTTTTGGTAAGACAGTAGTTCCGGGGTGAATGGGGACTTTCTTGGGGTGTGAGGGACATTGCCTCACCCCCAGAGCTGTGGTTTAAGTGTCTTCCAAATATCTCTTAGCAATCCTGCACTGAACCTTGGCCAGGACTGTGGCATTTTTTTTGTGTGTGTGTGACAGAGCCTTGCTCTGTTGTTCAGGATGATCCTAAACTCACTGTGGAGCCCAGGCCGGCCTAGAACTCATGGCAATCCTCCTGCCTCAGCCTCCTGAGTACTGGGATCATAGGCATATGCCACCACACCCAGCTCTTAGGTAGTGCTGGGGAATCAAACCTGGGGCCTTGCACTTCCTAGTCAAGTGCTTTAAGCACTGAGTTATGCCCTCAGCCCAACCGTGGTAATTTCTGAGTTTGAGTTTCTTGCAGGTCTTTAGGAAAAACACTGGGCCTCTGCCCAACCCAGGCAACTTTTCCCTCTATGGCTGCTTCACTCAAGAACTTGCTACAGCTCCCTATAGCCTCAGGTCCCAAAATACTATATTCCAAAGGTGTGAGAGAGGTGGGAAGCATGTGCTGCAGGGACATGAGTCCACACTGCAGCTCACCGTGTGACTTGGCTGAGTTCTTTCGCCTCCTTGAGCCCCAGCTTCCTCATCTGTAAAATGCACATAAAGAAATCTGGCCACACCAACATTCAGGAATTTATCAACATAAAAATGTAGTCAAGGGAACGTGTCATAGACTAGTTGTTATCAAAGTGGTTTCCCTAGGCCATCAATATTCCATTGGGTACTTGTTAGAAATGCAAGTTCCAGGGGCTGGAGGAATGGCTCAGCGGTTAAAGTGCTTGCCTAGCAAGCGCTAAGTATCTGAGTTCGATTCCCCAGCACCACATAAACTGGGCATGGTGGGGCACGCTTGCAATCCCAGCACTTGGGAGGGTGGGGCAGGAGGATTGCTGTGAGTCCAAGGCCAACCTGGGCTCCACAGTGAGTTCAGGACTAGCCTGGGCTACAGAGTGAGACCCTGTCTCAAAAAAAGAAAGAAAGAAACGGACCAGGGATATAGTTCAGCGTGATAGCGCTGGGTTTCATTCCCAGTACCACAAAAAACAAAAACACAACAACAAAACAAACAAAAAAACCCAAGGTGGTGCTACCTCACACCCAAGCCAATAGACCACAGTTTCACGGTGGGAAGAGACAGCTTTTGAAGGTGTGATGGGGGCAGTGCCGTCCACGTGCTGCTAGGGGAATCATTCTGGAAGAATTTCGTGAAACTGAAAACATTTGTGCCCTATGACTTCATTGTTGGGTACAGAGCCCAAAGATTTTTAAAAAAATCTTTATTTGCTTTATGTTCTATTTATTCATTTACTTTCTGCAGGTGTGTCACACGCCACCACACCCAGCCTCTGTGATGCTGGGGAATCGAACCCAGGGCCCGGCACTTGCCAGGCAATCGCTCCTAACTGCCGGGCTATGCCTCCTGCCCTTCGAGAGTTGTCACCCAGGCTCATGGGGATCAAGTACACAGACATTCGTTCCAGTGGTGTCCGTAGTGAGAGGGCGCTGGAGGCGACCTGGGTGGCCATCACTGGCGACACGGCTAAGTGGGAGGGAATGCTTAGCTCGGAATATTTTGCGGCAGATGCACTAAGCTAGACTTCCCCCAACAATGCAAGCAAATCTTCAAAACATTATGGAGCAGAAAAACGAAGCAACAGCATGAGGCTGGTATGCAATGCAACTTATGTAGTGTACACACACACACAGCATGGTGCTTCCTATGTCATGGACACATTGTAACATAGGGGTGGGGCTGCAGGAGTGTGGGGTATGCGTGGATGGATGGGGGATAAAATATGTTAGGATATGTGCCGCCAAAACCTGCACCAAGGGGGATGAGATAGCGAAACATCAGGAGAGACATTCGTGGACCTGTGAGGACGGGGTGTTCACCCACTACCAACGGAGCATGATCCCTGCCAACCTCAAATCCTAACAATAGTATTGGGTTGTTGGAAACGTCATGATGTATTTTGTTTTTCAAATGTCATTTAGTGACATTTTTTATTTCAGGCAGAATCTGGCTAAGTTGCCAAGTTACCTAGGCTGCGCTCAAACTTGTGATCCTCCTGCCTCAGACTCCCAGAGGGCTGAGATTTCAGGCCCGTGCCACTGGGTCTGACTGTACAAGGTTTTACAGATTCACTTGAGCCCTCCTAAGGGCGTCCCTGGGCTCCTCATGAGCCCTGCAGTTTCTACCCAGGCTGCGTGGAACATGGTGGCATAGACTTTCTACCTCTCCAGCTCAGCCTTGTCGGCTCTGACTTCCCCCAGGTCCCAGGCCGCATGGATAGTTTTTCTGGGGGGCTCGGGCACAGAGCCAGGCTGCAGGTGCAAGTACTGTTTCTCCTCCCATTAGTGTTTCTGCCTTATAGCTTACCCATAACGGGCTCCCATCCACAGCCCCACGCAGAACAGCTAACCGTGGAAGGGAACAGCGTTTATGGAATGTCTGCCGCAAGCGAGGCCTGGCACCTAGGTCCTAACTCTCATTAATCCCCATCAACCACATGTGCGGAAGGTTGAGGTATTGGATACACGAGGAAAGGGGAGGTAATAGCTAAGCAGAAGCAGGATATTCCCTCAAACTCCTTCTCCTCTTCCCCCTTTTTGAATCTCTGTTTCCAAATCTGCCAAATAGAACAAAAAGAGGTCTCTAGACGTTTATTTATTTATTTTGGCAGGAGGGGAGGGAGTTGGTTGGCTATTGAACTGGAAATTCTCTCAGTCGGCCGGCAGGTGGCGCCTCGACTACCAGAAAGCTGCAGGGTCCAGGGGGAAGGGATGATCCGGGCGAGCTAGGGTGCAAGGCGGAAGTCTGGCCTGGGACTTCCGGATCCGGCTTTGCCCGCCCCCTGCAGGACATCATTGGTACTGCGTGAACACTAGTCCTCAGGGCACAGGTGGAAATCATCAAGTGGAAACCTCCAACGAGGTTTTTCAGAAGCGGGCCACGGGGCAGCCGTCTGCAGAGGCAGAGGCTACAGATAATTGTCTTCAGCTGCATCGCTCGCATCCCGGGACTCCTCGTCGTCCTCGTCGTCCTCGTCGTCCTCGTCGTCGGGGGCCAAGGCCTCGATGTCGTGCGTGATGTCGGCCAGCTGCCGGTGGAAGGCCTGCGCCTCGGGCGTCTGCGCTGTGCCCACGTAGCTGCGCACGGCCGACGCCAGTGTGGAGCTCATGCTGCGCTTGATGCGGCCAAAGCTGTCGGTGAGGATGCCGCCCTCGCGGATGCCCACGCTCTCCAGGAAGCCCACGAAGTAACCGATGTCGTTGTCCGGGATGAAGGGCAGCATCCCTGGAGGTCGCACGGTAGGGTGATAACCCAGGGTCCAGCCCCTTCCCTTTCCACGGAGGCATCTCCCTTGGCAGATCTGGGTTTGGGTCACCTTCCGTCCCTGGCTGCGGGGGTTGCCCAAGTTCCTTAATGGTGCATCTGTTAGCTCAGTATTTTTTACCCCTCCAGTACTAAGGATTAAACCCGAGGCCTTCATACTGAGCTAATCTCCAGCCTATTTTTCACTTTCGATTTTTTTTTCTGACTTCCTAAATTGCCCATGCTGGGTTTAAACTTGTGATTCTCCTGCCTCAGCCTCCCACTGTTGGGATTATAGGCATGCCATGCGTGTTTGAGAGCATATTCTTACTGTTACAATCCTATTTCTTAGCTACATGACCTTCACTAAATAACTACTCTGGGCCTCAATTTTCCCACCATCAACTGAAGCTAATTACACCTGTGCTTCTGGTGGGGGGTGTGAACACGGAATCACAAGAAATTTCGCAGGCACGGGGCGACCCATAAGTGCTAGCTTCCTGCACACTTACCAGCTGTTTGAGCTGGTACTTTGTTACTCTGAGCCTATTTCTGCTCTTGCAAAATGGGGATAAATAATAGTACAACTGGGTTTATTTAATGAGATGATGCTTAGCGCATAACACCTGCCAAGCACGTGTTAGTTTATTGGCATTATTGTTCCTAGTGTGGTTATCAGCTCTACTTAGGAGCTGTGTGACCTTGGACAAGTTCATTAGACCCTCTGAGTCTGAAAGACTCCCTCTCAGCTTTTCTCTGGAGACAAAATGGCTATGCCAGGTCTGTGTTCTTTTCAGCTCCACTGTCCTGACTGGGTTACAAATCCCGTCCCTTCCAGCACCTCCATTTCCTGGTCTGCCACGTGATCTCAAGCCGTGGGCGTTTCCCAAGGCTGGAGGATAAGGGCAACACCTCAGGGACGGTGGGCTGCCTAGGAATGGCCTGATTCCAAGAGGGGGAGTCTGCCGCCCTCCGTCGGGGGGCCAGGGGCTCACCCAGGAGCAGGAACCTGCGGCTGTCCCCGTAGAGCTTGAGCAGGCCGGCGCAGTAGTCCTGGATGGGCAGCCCCAGCCGGTACTCCCGCAGGAGCAGGGCAAACTGCTGCACCTCAAGGGGCTCCAGCTTTTTCCGCAGCTGTGGAAGGAAACCGTTCACCACAGTTCCGGCAGTGAGGCCGCCTGGCCCAGCCTGGGACAGCCAGAGCTCTCGCTAGGGGCTTGTGGGGCCCACGTCCCTGCTGAGACCTTCTGTGGACACCTGGGAGCCCCCTGCCCTGCAGCTGGGATGCAGGCTCATGCCGCCTGAGTCCCGGTCCTGACCCCTTGGGTGGCTGCCCCCGGATCTCAGGTAGGTCACCTCCCCAGCTCTAGTCTTCCTCCCCCACACAATGATGACAGCCCCTCGCTCTTTGGCCCGTGAAAGGACAAAAAGAAATGATGCATGAAAGGTGCTTGGAACAGTGCCAGGGACCCAGCAGGCACTCAACTAACGTGAGCTGACACCAGCCAGGGCTGCCATAAGCTGGCCAAGTGCAGACTTCTGCGCTGGCTTCTGACGTCTTAGGCTTTGGTACTTCTGGGGCCACGCTTGCTGCCTGCTCCGGGCCTGGGCCGGCACCTTCCCCACGCCCCGGCTCACCGTGGTCATGTAATCCTGCAGCTGCTCAAAGCTCAGGCCGCTGTGGCCGCTGCCGCTGCAGTGGGAGCCGTGGAAAGAAGGGGTGGACGTGCCGCTGTACCAGGCTTCAAATGCATCTTGGGAGCCGTTGCTGCAGGGACAGGTGGAAAGGGGCCTTCACCTGCCGCCCTCTGTCTCCTCTCCCCGAGCAGACTGAAGTGGGAGGATTCAGCTACCATGGCTGTAGGCCTGCCTGAGACCTCAGCCAAGACCTCATTTTGACCTGGGCCCTAGCCATCTCTCATGCCTCACTTCTCACTGTGTTCCCTCTAGCTCTTGGGGTGCTACAAAACCCTGCCTTCTCCAGTACTGGAAGTATTTCCCCACCACTGGGCCTTTGCACGTGCTGCCCCTTCTGCCTCGATTGTCTCTCCTTACCTGTTGCTCTATGTAACTCATTCAATACCTGATCCTAAATGTCACCTCCTTAGGGAGATCTGCGATCCCCCAAGCACTGGGTTCAATGGGCTTGCTGAGCCATGTCTACCCATGACACACAGATCTTTCCAGACCCCTACCAAATGGCTTTTCCCACCTGTTCTTCAGATGACCCGGCTTTATCCTGGCCAGAATCCTTGCACTTGCTGGGATGCTCTTCCCCCTTCATCCACCAGGTCTCAGTTCAAGTGTCATGTTTTTGAGAGGCCCTCCTGGTCCCCAGGGGAGGCAGGACCCCAGCCTTGCTCATAGCCTACAAGCGTCTCACTGTGAGAATGGTCACCAGCAAATACTGCCTTCTGGGTTAGGCTGCAACCTGGGCAAGAGCTGTGGTGTCCTAGGTCAGGGTATGGACTCTGTGTTCCCACCCAGGACTGTCGCCCACCAACTACTGGACCCTTGGCAAGTGGAGCTGATTCCCTGTTCCTTAGCTTCCTCACCTGTAAAGTGGGGTGATGAGGATGGCTATCAGTGTGAGCGTCAGAGGAATTAGAACTCGTGAAAACAAAGCCATGTACTGTGTGAAGGAAACAGCGGCCATGGCTGCTAATCAGTAAGCAGGGCTTCCTAGCACAGCGTCCCACAGGGAAGCTCCGTAACACTGGTAACACTGCAGTGACTGGGGTTTCATCCCTCCAGGAGCTACCGGGTAGCTTATGGTCTAGCCTAAGGGCACATAACATTAGAAAGGCAAATATATCACCACTAAAATGCTTGAAGAAAAAAGCAGAATTTTTGGCCCAGTGGTTAAAGCGCTTGTCTAGCAAGTGCTAAGTCAAGTGCTAATTACCCGAGTTCAATTACCCAGCACCACATAAACCAGGCGTGGTGGCGCACACCTGTAATCCCAGCACTTAGGAGGCTGAGGCAGGAGGATTGCAGCGAGTCCAAGGCCAGCCTGGGCTATAGAGTGAGACTCTGTCTCAAAAAAAAAAAAAAAAATAGACCATACATTTGGCATAGACTGCATCTCACGAGTCCAAAGTCCTTTGTAACATGACTAGGGTGACTACCAGGGTTGGCTCAGGACTTTGCTGGTCTTAGCACTGAAAGTCCCATATCCTGGGAAACCCCTCATGCCTGAGCATACTGCAACGGTTAGTCACCCCAGACAGAACCCGGGCAATGTGCCCAATTGAAAACCATTTAAGCCTATAATGTCCGTCCTTGCTTACTGCTAGCTGTGACCATCCGGCTGAGTGCTGGCCAGTGAGGCCTAGGCAGAAGTTCATGGGTGGGAATTCCAGGAAATTCTTTGTTGCTCAGTGCTAAGGATCAAACCTAGGGCCTCACCGACGCTGAACACCCGCCCTGTCACTGAGCTACACTCAGCTCCCGCAAAGCAACTTCCAAGAGCCTCTGATCTGCTGTGGTAGTGGCCCAAGCTCCCGAGTGCCCTGGGGCCTGACTACTACGAGGACCTGAACTGCTCTGTTTCGTATAAGAAAAAAGAAAACAAGCTCTCTTTTCTTTAAATGACTCAGGAGTTTTTAACTAATCAGAGTCAAAGCTAAAGCAAGCCAAATTATTATTGGATATTAGCTGTGATTTTGGACTCTAGGCTGATGACTGGGGCCTGGGCCTGGGTCTGGGGTCCTCTGGGTCTCTCAGGAGTCCCCATCCTCTGAGCTTCCTGAGCCTGGAGCGGAGTTTACCTCCCACCTTCAGTGCCTAGGGTCCTAGCGCAAGCAGAGATTGGGTACTCATCCCCCGCCCCAGGAGTGGCCCTGCCTGTGCAGGCTTGAGGAGCAACCGGGGTTCCCAGCAAGGGCAGTACCTACAAGGAACTGCTGCAACTGAAGTCTGCATCGTAGGCAAAAGTCTCATCTGTCCGGCAGCTATCACCTGTGACCAGCAGAGGGAGTGTCAGTGTGGGAGAGCAGGGATATCCCAGGCTTCCCAGACCCAACACACAGCTGACAGTGGGCAGCCCCCTTCCCCACGGTCAGCCAGTACCACCTTCCTGCCTGCCTCAGGGCCCTGAAAAAGGCAGACAAGAGAACAGGTGTGTGTGAGTGGGCGGCCGGGGAGTGTTTGCAAACTATGTGTGTCTGAGACAAGGCAGAAAAAAAAAAAAAAAGAATTTTGCAAGAGAGAAGTAAAAATCTTCAGAGGCAAGCAGCACTATTTACGGGGAGCCTGACCTCTCCAGGCTGGGCATTTCACCCAAGTGTCACATTGGTGTCCTCAGCTCACTCAGTGTCCCGTTGTCACCCCAACTTCCCTGCGAGGCTAATTCCTCATGCTGTGTTCACAGAGTGCTCTCTGTGGTTACCTATATACCTGTCTGGAAATGTTAATTTTGACCTTGGAGCCTAGTAGGGTCGGATGGCTTAGTGGCTCGGGGAGGTACAGCGTGCATGCGCTTAGATTTCTAGAAAGCAGAGAACCCGAAACATCTGTGATGAAACTAAGTTGATTAATATTTTTTTTTTAGAGACAGGTCTCGCTTTACAGCCCAGGCTGGCTTTGGACTCACAGCAATCCTCCTGCCTCCGCCTCCTGAGTGCTGGGATTACATGGGTGGGCCACCATGAGCGGTTTATGTGCTGCTGGAGAACCATACTCAGGTACTTAGCGCTTGACTTAACGCTAGCAAGGCAAGTCCTTTAACTGCTGAGCCATTCCTCCAGCCCCCAAATTAACATTTTATTTTATCTATAACTTCAATTGTGGTAGAGATCAGTACCCCTGAAGGCCTGCCTCAGCCCTGAGTCCTAGGGCAGCCTTCCCTCTCCCGGCCTTTAGAATATTTGGCCAAGGGGATGCCGGGGGTCTGGGTACTCACTGCGGCTGCACAGCCACGGCCGATTGGGGGTGGATGTATAGTGGTAGCCGGCCCGGTCCACACATTCAATGCTCTGGTCCCCGTAGATAATCTGGAAGACCTGACAGATGAGTGCACAGTATTCCTCTGCTGCATCCTGGTCCAGGCAGGAGGAGGAAGAGGAGGGGGGAGAGCTTAGCCTCTCACCTTTCTCCAGCTCCCTCAAGCACAGTGTGAAGATGTTCTAGACACAAACCTCTGAGCCCCCTTTTTTTGTGTAATTTTCAGGATTGAGCCCGGGGCCCTCACAGTGAGCTACATCCCCAGCCCATTTTTATTTTTGGTTTTGAGACGAGCTCTTACTAAATTGCTAAGTTGCCCATGCTGGGCTTGTGAACTTGTGATCTTCCTGCCTCAGGCTTGCAGACAGCTGGGATTATGGGCCTGTGCCACTGGCCCTGGCTAAACCTATGGAGGAGTCCTTTAAATCAATCTGGAAAACATTCCCATTAGAATTACACCTTTCTGGGACCTGTGGCCCTGTTATAAAACCCAGAGATAACTTTGACACCTCTGCCATAAAAAAAAAAATGTACCTCAAATGTCTGGTGAGTTCATGGCCTCTCCTGAAACTTGTCTAAATTACATCCTAATTTAATTTAATTTGATGTACAGGTATAGAAGCTGAGGTCTACAGAGAGGAAGTGATTAGTTGGGATTAGAACACAGGTCTCCTATTACCTAGTGGGAGAAGGAACAAGTCAATATATTTAAAAAAAAAAAAAAAAACCTTAGGTTCAAAGTAGTTACTGCTATTGGATGCCATAGCTAACTGTGAATTTCCTAGTACCCAGTGCAAAAACGGAAGCAGGATGAATACATGAACTTCAGTTTCTGACAGAAGAGAGGAGTTTAAGTTCCTGGGTGAAACTTTTTTGACATAGTACATCTGAGGAGGAATTTACCTTTTGAATTTGCCTCTTTATATTGTTGAGCAAGAGAGACAGAAAAGTAATAGCCAAACGGGGCTGGAGGAATGGCTCAGTGATTAAAGTGCTTGCCTATCAAGTGCTAAGTCAAAGGCTAAATACCTGAGTTTGATTCCCCAGCACCACATAAGCTGGGCATGGTGGAGCACACCTGTAATCCTAGGACTTGGAGGGCTGAGACGGGAGGGTTGCCCTGAGTTCAAGGCCAGCCTAGGCTCCATAGTGAGTTCAGGACCAGCCTGAACTACAGAGTGAGACCCTGTCTCAAA
This sequence comes from Ctenodactylus gundi, assembly GCA_004027205.1. NCBI lineage: Eukaryota > Metazoa > Chordata > Mammalia > Rodentia > Ctenodactylidae > Ctenodactylus > Ctenodactylus gundi. Next base: position 104,641 of record PVKB01000272.1, on the reverse strand, counting down.
AAAATATTTAATAAAGTAATAGCCAGTGAAGAGAGAGCATACTCATGAAGCTATTTCCTATTTTGTGTCTCTAAAAAAGTATAAATTAAAATGGAATTCAGGATAGGCATTTGGAAGTCCTAGAAAGTACTAATTATTGAACCAAATTGTCTGTACAAAATGGACGGGGAAGATTCATATTTTATAATTTTTTTGAGACAGAGTCTCTCATTGTAATGCAGGTTAGCCTCACAATTACAGCAATCTTCCTGCCTCAGCCTCTCGAGGGCTGGCATTACAGGCATACACCACTATGCTCAATTTATGAGGTGCTAGGAAATTGCACCTAAGGCCTTGTGCGTGCTAGGCAAAGTGCTTTAACTGCTGATCTGTGCCCCGACCCCTTTATTTTACAGTTAAAGATGCTGAAGCTTAGAGTGGTCAAGTGACTTGCCTCACACAGCAGGATTATTACTTGCATCAGGTGATTTTTTTGTTTTGGGGTTACTGGGGGTTTAACCCAGGGTTCTCATGCTGACCTATATTCCTAGTCCATTTTTAAATTTTTTATTTATTTTGAGACAGGGTCTTGACAAATCCCTAAGTTGCTCAGGCTAAGCTTGAAATTGGTATCCTCTTTCTCAGCCTCCCCAGGTGCTCTGGGTTTTGCTGGGATTACAGGCATGCGTCATCGGGCTCAGCTGGCCCCAGGCTTTTGACTCTTAACTCTCACAGCCTCTTGGGAGTCACTGCAACTCAGATGAGAACCCAGAGGGTCAGATACCCCTGGAAACCGGCTCTGTGCTTTTTACTCATTCCTCTGTTTCTCATTTTTCCTATCATGGCAGGCATTGGGCCAGGTCCTGTGCCCTAAAGCCCCACAGTCCGGTGGGACAGACAGAACACACTGCTGCCTTCACCTGGAGCCCGTTTTCTAGGCCTTTCTTTCTTCTGACTCTCATCTCCCAGATGCTTCTGTTTAAATGGCACCAGTTCACTTTCTCCATTGAACACGGGTCTCTTCCTCTGTTTCCTACCATTACCACCTGCTCTCCTTGGTCCGCATGACAAGGTACGTGATGTAAGATGCCTTGATCCATCTGTTCACTCAAGGTCTTCACTAACCACCGATCACATGCCGGGTGCTTCTAGGTGCCAGGGGCACCACGGGGAGCACCCAGAATGCACTGGCCTCCTGCACTCTACATGGGGGAGGGAATTGAGGAGGAGGGTAGAGGAGATGAGGCCAGAGGAGAATTGTGGTGGTTGATGGCTTCTTGGGCAATCGTAAGGACATTAGGTTTGGCTCGGAGTGAAAGGAGCAACCCCTGGAAGAACTGGCGTGGTGACGTGATGTGTCCTCTGTATAGTACGACCTCTCTGAGTGCAGAGGAACGAACTGGGAGGAAGGGCTGAGCCAGTGGGAGTAGATGGGGCACGGGCCTGGCTGGGGACAGTGGAGACATAGACATGGGTATTGCTTATATTTGAAAAACAGGGCCAAGAGGATTTATTGACAGAATGGGTGATGGTGTGTGTGTGAAAGAATGAAAAGAAGCCAGGGACCACTGCAAGATTTTGTCCTGAACAACTTGAGGGTGCCACTGCCATTAATCAGGACAAAGGCCAGCAGGGCTGGGTGGTGCAAGGCTGTAATTGATTCCAGCCCTCTGGAGGCTGAGGCAGGAGGATCCCACGTTCAAGCCCAGCCTGGGCAACTTGGCAAGACCCTGCCTTAAAATCAACAATAAAAATGGTCTGGCGGTATAGCTCAGTCTAAAGGACTTGGGCTTGATTTCAAGAAAGGATTAAAAAAAAAAAAGAGAGACCAACTCCCTCAGGTTTTGAAGAGATTAAGAACTCAGCTTTGGACGATTTACAGCTTCTTTAAATTTGTTTGTTTCTTTGTTAATTGAGACAAGGTCTCGCTCTATAGTCCAGGCTGGTTCTGAACTCACCATGTAGCCCAGGCTGGCCTTGAACTCCAGCCTCAGACTCCCCAGTGCTGCGATTACAGGGGGGCATTTTATGATTGAGGCAGTCATTAGACCTCAGAAGGAGAAGCTGAGTGAAGACATGACAAGAGAAAATTAGAGTTTTCAGTGTTTTAAAAACCATGAAGCCTGCCCAGTGTGGGGGCACACGCCTAGTAACATAATACCAGTACCCTGCAAGGCTGGGGCGGTTCAACCACAAGGTCAAGCCCAGCCTAGGCAAGTTAGTGACTTAAAAAGACCCTGCCTCAAAATACAAAATAAAAAAGGGCCAAGGGCTGCCGAGTAGCTCTGTAGCTCAGTGCCAAGACCCTGAGTTCAGGCTCCATGACAAACAGAAGCTGTAGATTAGAGAAGGAACCAGCTTCAAAAAAGCCAGGAAGACAGGAGGAACGTGGGGAGAATGTGAACTGCAGGGAGGCCCAGCGAGAAAGTTGTTGGAGTTTCCTGGTGGCTGTCCCTCTCCCTGGACCTGCGCTGCAGGCACACCCAGCAGGAAGCCCAGAAAGCACGTTCCAGAGACAGGGACAAGGGCGAGTGTGGGGAGGGGTGGGTTGTGGGAGAGTGCCTGCCCGCCCCCTGCGATCGAATCCCGGAGTCACCACCTGCTCCCGGTGTGACTTCGAAGGTAACCTAGCCTGATGGGGGTCTGCGAGCACGACGCCGGCGGAGGTGGCCTAGAGGTGTCCAGGGCTGGCGTGGGACACACCAGAAGTCTGGGTGGGGCCGAAGGGGGGGGAAGGCGGACCCCAGGACCGACCGAGGCGGCCGCGGGGGCGCCCTCGGGCTTACCCTGCTGGCCACGGCCAAGACGACCAGGTTGCAGTAGGCGTCGGGGCTGGGGTCCCCGGGGTCCAGAGGGCTGGGGCCGGGGTGGCGCCGCTCCCAGCTGCCGCCGCCGCCCGCCTGCCTGCGCTCCCAGCTGCCGCCCGGCTTGCCCGCGCCGCCGGCGTGTCGCCGCTCCCAGCTGCCGCTGAACGTCTGTCGCCGCTCCCAGCTGCCCGACGCGCGCGCCCCGGCGCGCTGGCGCTCCAGGCTGCCTCCGCCGCCGCCCCCGGCCCGGGCCTCGGAGCCCGCGCCCCCGCCCCACGCCACGCGCCAGTCCAGGCTGCAGATGGTGTGGCGCCGCTCCGCGGTGCCCACCCGCCGCTTCTCGGGCGCTGCGCCCGGCGGGCCCGGGTCGCGCCCCGCTCCACCAGGGCTGGCGTCCACGCCGGCCGGCACCGGGTCCACGCCCAGACCTAGGGGGAGCCATGGTGGTGGCGGTGGCATCAGCCGCAGAAGGTCGCGCTTCCCATCGTCCCCGCCTCGCCCAGCCCTGGGTCCCTTGGCCGGGTGCCTCTAGTCTTCGCGCCCCGGGCTTCAAAATTAGGCGTCTCCCACCCGGCAAGCTTAATTTCGGGCCCCGCGCCCGGCCCCAAACTCCACCCCAAGTTTTGACTCCACCCCTGGCCTCAAGGTGATGGCCAGGCTGCACCCCCCCCCCGCCCCCCAACTCCCACCTCGTGCCCCTAGTCCCAGGCCTGCCTAGTGACTTGATGATAGTGGTTGGGTGTCCCCTGCATGTGTATCCGTAATTCAGACCGCGTCCCAGCTCTTAGCACCTCCACTCTCCTCAAACCCGCCCCTAGCCTCCGCCTGCGCCCCTACTTTGCTGCCGTGTGACCCTGCCCCTGGAGTCAGAGTAGCCTTTCTGTCACCGGGTCTCCGCCACACACGGCCGGCTCCTCACCCCACTCTCCTCCCGCCGCCAGGCTGGCCCACAGTACCAGTCTTAAGCACCAGCAGGTGCAGTGCGTCGTCCTGCAGGTAGGAGGCGGCGGCGATCTCGTGCGTGGGGATGCGCAGGATGAGCTCCTCGTTGTCGCGCCAGGTGAGCAGCAGGCAGCGGGCAGACAGGCTGAGGATGCTGTCCTGCTCGGGCGTGGTCTTCAGGGGCAGCTCCTTCAGCTGCTGCGGGTAGAATCGGATCTCCTGAGTCTGGGAGTGGAGGGGGTGGGTGCAGGTAGATAGGAGAGGACAGGACCCTGCCCTCCTCCCTCCGGTCCCCAGAGCCTTACTCTGGCCGTGTCCAGCAGCTGCAGGAGCTCATCGCGGCTGGAGGGATTCAGTGAGGAAGTCACCCAGGTGAGGTGGCCTAGGAACTGGACATGAGAAGGGCACCTGAAGCCCTGGAGTCCCCCACCGCCCCCTCCTTGAGTGATTGGCTGATAGAAATACCTGAATTAATCATAACTTGGTGACAGCTTTTATTGGGTCCATCACAGAACCCGGACAGAGGTCTGAGCACTGTATCTTCCCGCACTTGCCCTCCTGCACATGGAAGACCCCAGCACAGGGTGGCTAAAACATTTTCCTGAGGCCCGGGTATGATGGTGCACACTTGTTAATCTCAGCTATTTGGGAGACTGAAGGAGGAGTACAGCAAGCCTGGGCTACTTAACAAGACCCTGTCTGGATTTAAAAATCAAAACATAAACCAAAAGAGCTGGGGGTGTAGCTCAGTGAGGGAGCCCTGGGTTCAGTCCTCGGTACTGCAAACAAAACAATGGCCAAGGATTATAGAGCCAGAACCTACAAGACTGGGCTCCACATGCCAGAGCCTGCAAGCTCAACTGCAGGCTGATAGCCGCCATAACGCATAATTACTGATCTGTAAGTCAACAGAAGTCTTATTAGAGCTTCCTTTCCCCAAGTGCTGTGAATTGAACTTAGGGCCTGATATGTGCTAAGCAAATACTCTACTGTAGAGCTCCACCCCAACCTCTCATACTGCAGCTTGGAAGGACTGATTCCAGCTGGATGTGTTGGCACACACATCTGTAATCCCAGCTACAGGGGAGACTGAGGCAGGAGGATCACAAGTTTGAGGCCAACCTGAGCAACTTAGCAAGACCCTGTGTCAAAATTAAATCAAAGGGCTGGAGATGCAGCTTGTTGGTGGAGGGCTTCCAGATAGACTGTAGCTCCCACGTGCTCCCTATGGGCTCAAGTCAAACACGGGGAAGGATGTTGAGTTAATGGATCATCTTGTCAAAATAGGATTCTTTAAGTCATCTAATAATTCTTCGTTCACCCTTGGCATGTAATGTTCTCCTTTAAGCATTGTTCAATATGATAATTAATTTTTTCGTAGTATTGAATTGTAATTTTGTAGGTGAATTCCACCAAACTTCAGTTCATTGGCCGTGGAATTTCAGTCATCAGGTTTTAGATCAATTTATTTGTTAGTTTTTCTAAGTGAGAAGAAAACACAAGATGCCAGTTGCATTTCAGATAAATGTTCATGTTGTTGTTTGGTTTTTCGTTCTTTAGTTTGAGCCCTGTTGACACTTCAGAAGTACTCATTGCTTATTTGATGTTCAGTGTTAACAAGGCTGGGCCTATTACCTGCTAAGTCTGTAGCCCATCCCCTATCAATCTTCCTTGCCTAGGTGAAGATCTCCCACTTCTGCCTCATGATGTTTCTGCAGTAGAAATGAAGCTCTGCCAGGGCAGGCATGGTGGCACAGGCCTGGAATCCTAGCCGCAGCTTCTCCTGGGTGATGACAGCTTGGTGTGGGGACAGGTAAGGTCTTACCCTTCTCATCCGGCACTCACCTTGACCTCTTTTTCCAGGAAGTCACACAGCAGAATCTGGGGGTCAATGAGGTAGTCGGGAGGATAAAGGGGCCTGGAGTGCAGCGGCCTGCGACTCACACTGTTCCGAAAGGCTGCCCGGCGCGCCGCCTTGGGGAACACCAGCTTCCGGATGGGGGACACAAAGCCCTGGGGATGACAGCAGCAGCGACACTGCCTTTCTTGAACACGAGCAACATTGGTTGATTTACTTACACAGCCCAGTTTGACCCTCCTGGAAACTCTGTGAGGGGAGCGCCTCTGTGATTCAGGGTTACAGACAGGGAAACTAACTCCCAGGAAGGGAGGGAGCTGATAATGGTGGAATGCACACTTCACCCTGGGCGGACCAGCTCCAAAATATCATTCTAGTCTCCCAGGGAAGCTGTAGCCAAATTGAGAAATAGGTCTAAACTGGGATAACACAGAAAAAGTCAGTGCGAGCCCATGGTTGGTGCAGAGGTATTTGTTAGACTGTTTCTAAAACTTAGACATAAGTAATATTTTTAAAAAATTTAAGTACAAGTCACAGATACCTGCATAAAAACAGTCTGGTTTGAGATTAAAGGAGCAATTTTCAGAGGCCAGCCCAGATCAACCAAGCCCAAATCTCTAAAGAAAGTCTGAGTGCTGCCTTAGCACAGGGGTTGGCACCTGGGTCAGAATGCGCCTTCCCAGGCTCCATCCCGGACCCAGTCCTCCTCGCTCTGGGGCTTTTGTACCTGCTGTTGCTCTTCACAACCCCCCCACCCTCTTCGCCCACCAGCTCTTAGCAAAAACTGAGCAGCCTAAGGCTGACACCCTAATACTGTCTCTCCCAGTACAGAGAATGGGGCCTTTAATCAATTGTACATTAACTCACTAACTGTTTTAAGAAAAAAATCAGTACTTATTTCTTCTATTGGGCTGCAAACTCCAAGGAAGGAACAGGGACCTTATTTGCCTTTGCTTCCCATGGCATCTTCACCAGCACCAGGCACAGTTCCTGGCACACGGTAGGTGATGGATAAATGCCCATCAAAAGGACAAACTAAGAAAGGATGTACTCGTATGTGGGCTCCCTCCTGAGTGTTTGATGATTCACTCAGGTGCCTTTTACTCGGCCCCTCAGCTGGGGTTTTGGGGGATCAAGAACCCTGGGGAGTGGGAGTTGGAATCTGGGGTGTTCCCTGAACTGCAAAGACAGCCAGGTGACACATCCAGAGCGGCAGACTAGGACACTTCTCATGCGGGAATGGGTGAGGCTGGGGGAATCGGCTGGGGATGACTCCTGGCTGAGGCCTTAGGAGTGGGCCCTGTCCAAAGATGAGAGATGGGAACAAGTAGGAGACCCCAATCTGGGCAGAACACCTGGCACGGAATTGCCTCAGCTGGGGTGGTGGCAGATCAGGGGGATGGGTCTGCTGGGTGTGTCTGTCCCTCTCTCTGAGAAGTGGCAGGAGGGACCACCCGGAACACCAGGGAACTGGGTTTCCCAGGAGGGTCCCTTCCTCCTGCCTGCCCATCTGTCTGTCTAGGGATGGCAGAGGCCATTGAGAGTGGGAAAACAGGTTAGAGAGTTCAGAGCCCATATGCCTGCACACAGGAAACCCAGCGGGTACAAGGGAAGGCCCTTCCTCTGAGGACGAAGGTCCCACCTGTGCCACCCGCCACCTCCCACTCCCACGTCCCCTTCCCCAGCTTTAGGGATGTCCCCTACTCTGAATCCCTCTCAAACTCCCACCTACCTTCTTCCCTTTCTTGCCTTCATATTCCATGGCGGAGCGTCCCCTCAATCCTGGTCACCCTCCCAGGGCCACCCCCCCTCCTTTGTTCCTTTTCCTGCCTGGTCGGAAACTCCACCAGCACAGGAGTTCCTGCCCCTCCCGGTAGGCAGTGGGGAGGGAGGTGGAGGGCAGGTTTCAGGACCCTGCGGCTGCCCAAGGGGGAGGAGCTCCAGGCCTTCAGCCTAGTAACTGAGGAGGGCTGAGAAAGGTGCTCCCAGATTTGGAAAATCTGGAGTTCTAGCCCTACTCCTGCCACTGACCTTGTTGTGTGACCTTGGCAAGGCAAGTTGTTTCCTCTTTGACAGCCCTTAACCCCTCTGTAAACTGGGAGCAAAACTTGCCTCCTTCCCTGGGCTGCGGGGTGAAAAGTGAACCAGAGAAGGGTAGGCAGTGCTTTGAAGAGTGCTGTGGCCAAACAAGCTCACACCATTTATTTATTGTTTTTTTTTTTTTGAGAAATTGAGATGTGTACATGTCACATAATCATTTCTACTTCCCTTTTCCCTTCCTGCTCCCTCATTTCCCCCATCCCCCCATCCCCTTACCCTCTCCACACTTTCTTTCACCTCTCTTTTACTTTTTATGGTTTGGTTTTCTCATACTAGAGAAACCATGCGGTATTTAGCTTTCTGCGTCTGAATCCTTTTGGTAAGCATAATGGTCTCAAGATGCATCCATGTTTTCTACAAATGACTTAAATGTGTCTTTCTTTATGACAAAGTAGTACTCCATTGTGCACATCCGCCTCATCTCATTTATTTTTCTGTTGATGCACACTACTGTGGTTCGGCTCTGGAGTGTCCCCCAGAAGTCTCATGTATTTAAATGCTGTGGATTGTTATGATGGAACTGTGTGCTGTTGGGAGATTGGGGCCTAGTTTGGAGGGGTGGATTACAGGTGGTAAATTGGATTACAGGCCTGTAAGTTAGGCTTAACGGTGTGTAGTGGCCACACCTTCCACACCTGGATCCAGGAGGGGCTGATCACTGGGCGGAGATCTGGAAGGATATATCAGCTGCTTCCTGCCTTCCTTGGAGAACTAGTCCCAACTAGTCTCAATTTGCCTTTCTGTTTGTGTTGTCGTGAGAAACTGCCTCCGCCTTCACCTCTGCCATGTGCTTTCGTTGCTCTGGCCACCCCCGAATGGACTGTGACCTTCTGAAACTGTGAGCTAAAATAAACCTTTCCTCCCCTGGATTTGTGGGTGTCGGGTATTGAGTCCCAGCAACAGAAAAGGAACGGAGACAGACACGTTGTCTGTTTCCAAGATTTGGCTCTTATAAATTGCACTATGCATATATCCCTCTTGAGTGATGACTGTCTCTTTTGGGAAGGTCCCCAGAAGAGGTATAGCTGGGTCAAAGAGGACATCTATTTTCAGTTTTTTTTTTTTTTTTGAGGAATCTCCGTAATGCTTTCCATAGTGGTGGTACCAGTTTACAGTCCCACTAACAATGTAGTTGTGTCCCTTTTCCCCAAAATTTTCTCTAGCACTGATTGTTTTTGTGAGTTCTTGACACCAGCCAGCCTTACTGGAGTTAGATGAAACTTCAGTGTTGTTTTGATTTGCGTTTCTCTAATGAGTAAAGATGCTGAACTTTTTTTTAATCAGACTTCTTCTGAGCATTGTCTATTCTCTTCAGTTGCCCATTTTTTTTTAAATTGGGTCTTTTATTTGGGGGGATCTAATTGTTTCCAATTCTTTGTATAGTCTAGGTGATAGTCCTCTGTCCAAGGAGTAGCTGGCAAAATTTTTTTTCATATTTCTTTGATTCTGTCTTTATAGGTTGTTTCCTTTGTTGTTCAGAATCTTTTTCATTTGGTATAATCCCATTTGTTGATTCTTGGTATTATATTTTGGGTGTTTTACTGAGAAAGTCCTTTCCTACACCTATGTCTTCAAGGGTCTTGCCTATTTTTTTCTTCCAACAAGTTCAATGTTTCCATGTTAATGTTTAGGCCTTTGATCCATTTGGATTTGATTGTGTTACCTAGTGACAGATGTGGGTCTAGTTTCATTCTTCTGCATGTGGCTAGCCAATTTTCCTAGCACATTTGCTAAAGAGGCTGTCTTTATTCCAGTGTATCTTTTTAGTCCCTGTGACCTTTCCAGAGATTATGTCAATTTGACATAATTAGGTGCCATGCCTGGAGTAGGGTCTAGGAACCACACCTAGATTAGGCAATTAGGAATCAGCCTGGATTCAAGTGTGAGTGATTTGTGGGCTAGCTAATGAGGGAAGAGCACCCACCCGGATGTGGGAGGCCTGACTGGCAACTCAAACTGTATAAAAGGAAGGAAGAAGAAAGATTGTTACAGCTTCTTCCTTGAGGGAGAGACTAGACTTGAGGGGACTTGGCTTCCTGTTTGTGGTGTGTGAGGAGCTGCCTCCCCCTCTGCCATGTACTCCCATTGCTGCCGGCTGCTTCAGAGTGGACTGTGACCTTCTGGAACTGTGAGCAAAAATAAACCTTTCCTCTCCTAAACTTGTGAATGTCAGGTATTGAGACACAGCAACAAAAAAGTAACTAAGACAGCCTCTTTTAGCAAAAAGTCAGATGGCTGAAGATACATGGGTTTATCTCTGCATCCTTAGTTCTGGTCTGTGGATCCACCTGTAGGTTTTTGTGTCAGTGTCATGTGGTTTTTAGCCACTGTTGCTTTTTAAATATAATTTGATGTCTGACATTGTGATGTCTCTTGCTTTTGTTTTGTTGCTTAGGATTTTCTTGGCTATTCTGGATCTCTTCTAGTTCATATAAATTTTCAAGCTGTTTTTTTTCTAGTTCTGTGAAAAATATTATTGATATTTTGATTGGGATTGCATTGAATCTGCACACCAGTTTTGGTAGTTTGACCATTTTCACAGTGTTGATTCTGCTTATTCAGGGACAGGAGTTGTCTTTCCAATTTCTGATACCCTCTTCAATTTCTTTTTCCAGAATGCTATAGTTTTCAGTATAGAAGTCCTTCACTAGCCTAGTTAGGCTGATTCATAGGTATTTAATTTTCTTTGAGGTGACTGTGAATGGGATTGCTTTTTTGATCTCTTTTTCAGTCTTTTCATTGTTGCTACAGGGGAATGCAATTAATTGATTTTTGTGTACTGACTATATCCTGCAGCTTGGCTGAATTTGCTGATTAGTTCTAAGAATATTCTGGTGGAGTCTTTGGGATCCTCTATGTAAAAGGCTATATCATTTGCAAATAAGGATAATTTGACTAATTTCCGTATTTGTATTCCATTTATTCTCTTCTCTTGCCTGAATGCTCTGGCTGGCATTATTTCAAACACTATGTTTAACCAAGTGGTGAGAGTGCACAACTTTGCCTTGTTCCCGATTTTAGAGAAAATGCTTTCAGTTTCCTAAGTTATGATGATGTTAGCAATAGGATTGCCATAAATTGCTTTTATGAGCTTGAGGTAAGATCTTTCTATACCTATTTTCATCAGGGTTTTATCATGAAAGGATGTTGTATTTTGTCAAGGGTTTTTCCTGTATCTATTGAGTTGATCATGTGATTTTTGTCCTTGCTTTTGTTAATGTGGCACATTACGTTATATGATTTGTGTATATTGAACCATCATTGTCTTCTTGGGAAGAATCCAGCTTGGTTATGGTGTATGAACTTTTTAAATAATTTGTTGTATTCTGTTTGCAAATACCTTGTTAAGGACTTTTGCATCCATATTCCTTATGGAAATTGGCCTGTAGTTTTCTTTCTTTCTTATTTCTTTATCTGTTTTTGGGATCAAGGTATTTTTCGGAGGCTGGGGCCGCCAGCTGCTGACAATTCCCACTTCTCCAGTTATGCGCTTACCTCAAGCTGAGGTTCTGGTTCTGGACTATCCTCCGTCTGTGATCTGTGGATGCTAGCAGCTCAGGACTGCGCTGAGTTGGCTGCTTTTTTCTTCCTCTTCCAATATGACTTCAGGATTTCTGACCCTCCTGCAGTCTCCTGTCTGTTGTTGGGGTGCTCCGTCCTCTCCCAGCTCTGTCAGATGTCCCGGGCCCACTTGAGCTTTCCTCTGTCTGCAGCTGCCCATGGCTCCAGCTGTTTGCAGCCGGCCTGCAGCAGCTTCCTGAGCTGCTGGGATTTTTTTTTTTCCCCTCTGTTTTCGATGATCCTTCAGAATTTCCGACCTTCCCCTGGCCTCCTTTCAGTTGTTGAGGATGCTCCTGTCTTTCCTAGCTACACTGAACACACTTTTTCTAACTAAATTCTCACCTTTTTAAGTGGGTCGATGAGGAGACATTGTGCAGCGCTGTTACTCGGCCACCATCTTGACTTGGAGGCCCTGGGATCAAGGTGATGCTAGCTTCCAGAAAGGAGTTTGGCAGTGTTCCTTGTCTTTCAGTTTCATGGAAGAGTTTGAGAAGCATTGGTGTTAATTCTTCCCGGAAGTACTGACAAAATTCTGTGGTGAATCCATCAGGTCCTGAACCTTTCTTTGTTGGTAGACTCTTTATTATGGCTTCAGTTTCATCCCTGGCTATAGGGTTTTTAATATAGTCTTAGTCCAATTTTGATATCTCATATTGGTCTAGGAATGTATTCATTTCTTCTGAGTTCTTGAATTTATCAGAATACAAGTTTTAAAAATATTTTTTTTAATCCTCTGGATTTCAACAGTGTCTTTTTGAGTTCAACTTTTTTATTCTAATTGCACTGATGTAAATTTTTTCTTTCTTTTAGTGAGTTTGGCTAGAAGTTTATCAATCTTATTTATCCTTTTGAAGAACCAATTCTTTGATTCATTGATCTTTTATATTTTTGTTTCAATTTCATTAATTGCTCAAATTCTTGTAATTTCTTTCCTCTACTGCTTTTGGATTTGGCTTGTTCTTGTTTTTCTAAAACTCTGATTTGTATCATTAGATTGATTATTTAAGATTCCTCTTTGCTCATAGATATACATTTCCCTCCTAGTACTGCTTTCACTGTGTCCCCTAGATTCTAGTATGATGGTCTTCCATTGTCATTTGACTCTAGAAAGTTCTTGATTTCTTTCTTGATTTCTTCTGTGATTCATTGCTTGTTCAATGATGTATTATTTAATCTTCATGTATTTTTATAGTTTCTTTTTTTTGAGACAAGTTCTCACTCTGCAGCCCGGCTGATCCTGAACTCACTATGGAGCCCAAGCTGGCCTTCGATTCATGGAAATCCTCCTTCCTCAGCCTCCTCAGTGCTGGGATTACATATGTGCCATCACACCCAGCTTTATGTGGTACTGTGGAGTTAAATTCGGGGTCTTGAACTTGCAAGGCAAGTGCTTTAACCACTGAGCTATTCCTCCAGCCCTATTTTTATAGTTTCTGTAGTTTCTTTTGCTGTTGATTTCTAATTTTATTCCACTGTGAACTGAAAGCGTGCAGGAAATGATTTCAATTTTTTTGTATTTTTTGGCGTGTCTTATTCCAGGGATTTGGTCTGTTTTGGAAAAGGTCCCATGTGCTGCTGAGAAACAGGTGTAGTCTGTTCCCATTGGATAGAACAATCTGTAGATAGCTCCTAAGTCCTTTATTCCATGGTGTGATTTAGCTCTGATACTTCTTTGATTTTTTTGGGGGGGTCTGGCCCTCCTGTTTTCTTGTGAGAGTAGAGAACTGAAATTCCCTAGTATGATAGTTTTGGGGTCTCTCTCACTTTTCAGCACTGTGACTCAATACCTGACATCCACATCTTAGAGAGGAAAGATTTGTTTTAGCTTACAGTTTCAGAAATTTATAGTCCAGTCACAAGTAGGTGGCTGGAAAATTGTGGAATCACATGGTGGGGCTACAGCTAGAGCCAGATGCAGAGCCAGTACTCTGGGAGACAGAGATGCTCACAGCAGCATGGCAGAACTTAGAAGTCTGGGAGGAAGGGTGGAGCCAGCACACACCTTTCCAGGTCAAGCCCCAAGCATCTGCCCCTTCCAGTCAGGCCCCATCTCCTAACACTACACAGTGCCCATAGGAACATAAGGCTTTTGGGAGACATTCCAAATGCAAACCATGACTTTCTGCCCCTGGCCACTAAAAGACTCATGTTTACTCCCTTAAGCAAAAGGCATTCAGTCCTTCTCCAAGAGTTGCCAAAGTTTTAAAAGTTCCAGCACTGTTTTTTTTTTTTTTTTTTAAGTTCAAGTCCAAAGTCTTCTCTGAGATTTAAGGCAAACTCTCAGCTGTGAGCTCCTGTTAAAACCAAAGAGCGTGAAGCCTTTCCAACATACAAGGCACAGAGTAAACATTCCCATCCCAAAAGGGAGGAATAGGAGGATAAAAAGTAATAGACCAAAACAGTTCCTAAACCCTACAGGGAAAAGGTAAAATCCTGTAGTCCCGTGTCCAGCACCTGGAGTAAGCTGTGGCAAAATATGAACTCCAAAGGGCTTGGGTGGCCCCGCCCCTACAGCACAGTTTGCTGGCTGTAACCTCCGTCTTCTCCGCTTTGGGCTGAACCTGCTCATGGCCTGCAGCTTTCCTCAGGATCATGAAGCTTTTGGGGGACACTCCAGTTCCAAACCATGACAGGGTCTATTTAATGTTTTATGTCCAGTAGTTTCTGTTTTATGTAATTGGGTGCACCGATATTGGGTGCATATATGTTTATAATTGTGAGCTCTTCCTGTTGGATTGTTCTTTTTACCAGTACATAGTGTCCATCTTTGTCTCTTCTGTTTTGGTTTGAATTCTTCTGTGTCTGAGAATAATAAGCGACTCCTTCCTGTTCCAGGCTCCAGTAGTATCATGTATTAGTTTCCAGCCTTTTACTTTTCAGTCTGTGTGCTTCTTTGGGGGCGAAGTGTGTTTCTTACAGACAACAAATTGTTGGGTTTTGTTTTTTGATCCGCCCTGCCAGTCTGTGTTATTTGATTGGTGAGGTAACACCATTATCATTGAGAGTAATTATTGCGAGATTTTTGCTGAATCCTGTCATTGTCCTGTTCTTCCAGTGTTGATTCTTTGTTTTTTCTTTTTGTTTCATTTTCTCCTTTGATGTTGTCTTTCCTCTGAGTTCTTTGGTGCTGCTTTCTCTGTCTTTCCCTAAGATCCCTTCAAATATTTTCTGCAATTCTGGGCTGGTGGTGGCCAATTTCTTTAGGGTTTCTTAGTTGTGAAAAATTGTGACTTCTTCAATTTTCAGGGATAATTTGTTGAATATAACAAGTTCACACTTGCTTTCTTTTAAAGCTTGAAAGATTTCATTCCCGTTCTGGCCCTTAAGGTTTGCGTTGGAAAATCTCAAGTAATTTGGATGCTCTTCCTTTGGTAGAATAATGTCTGTTTTTCTCTTACTACTTTTAATATTCTCTCTTTGCATTGAATTTCTGAGGTTTTAATTAAGATGTGTTGTGGTGAGTTTCTTTTCTGGTCAAGGTTATTTGTTGTTCTCTCAGCTTCTTGTACCTGAATATTAATTTCCTTTCCTGTCGGAAAATTTCCTGTCATGATTTCAGTGAATGAATTCCTTATACTTTTTGTGTTGTCTTCTCCTCCTCCTCCCACATCCCTAATTCTGAGGTTGGTTCTTTTTGAGTCATCCAGCAGCTGTTTTATCCAGCTACCCTGCTCACCTTTTGTTTTGTTATCAATGCCTGATTGCACTGTTAATTCACTAACCTTGTCTGCACAGTCTGAAATTCTGTCTCACAATGTTCTGGGTTCCCCAGCTTTCAAATGAATTTTCTTTCTTTCCTTTCTTTCTTTTTTTTCTTTTATTTGAGACAGGGTCTTGCTCTGTAGCCCAGGCTGGTACTGAACTCACTGGTATACCCCAGGCTGGCCTCGGACTCAGAATAATCTGCCTGCCTCAGCCTCCTGAGTGCTGGGATTATAAGTGTGTGCCACCACACCCAGCTTTATGTGGTTCTGAGGAATTAAACTCAGGGCCTTGTGCTTGCAAGGCAAGTGCTTTAACCATTGTGCTGCTCTTCCAACCAGCCTTTTTTTTTTTTTTTTTTTTTTAGATAGGGTCTCACTCTGTAGCCCAGGCTGGTCCTGAACTCATTATGTAGCCCAGGCTAGCCTTGGACTCATGGCAATCTTCCTGTCTCAGCTTCCCAAGTGCTGAGATTAAAGGCATGCACCACTGCACCCTGATTTATGTGGCTCTGAGGAATCGAACTCAGGGCCTCATGCTTGCTAGGCCAGTGCTTTAACCACTCTACCATTCCTCCAGCCCCTCAAATGAATTTTTCATATCGTTAAATGCAGCTATATTTCTTTTCAGATTTTCCACTGCCCTACCAAAAAGTTCCTTTTTGTCTTGTGTTGTTGCCTTACTTACTTCAGCCAGCTTTTTAATTTGTGTCTTCTATAAGTTCAGTAAACTTCGTATTCATTAGGACCATTGTTTGTTTAGTAAATTCCTGTTTAAGCTCACTAGTCATTACCTGCATTTGTTTAAGTATGTCTCGTTTGAGCTGATTCTTCACTTGACCCACTTGATTTTTAATTTTTTTTTCCCTATGAGTGCCACTACATCAGGGCTCATGACCTTAGCTTCTGGGAAGTCAGCCATTTCTGCATGTGTCCTGTGGCCTTGTCTTCCCATGATTCTATTGCTGAGGCACTCCACATTAATGGCTTAGCCACGAGGTTTCTCTGAATGTCTGTAAGACTGTGTAGGGGAGCCAAATGCCCACCGAGTTCTGTGCTGGGAGTACACAGCAAGGGCCACCTAACGTATCTTGTTCATACCCAGCCCCCTCAGCAGCATTCTCCCGTCTTTCCTGGCTTCCTCCCCCAGAGATGGGTTTCTCTGCCCTCTGGCGTGCTCTGTAAGGGTCTCTTGTGCCTGTTCCTTTCTTGGCACTAGCTAAGAGTGTCCTCAAAATCCCTGGTATGTGGTCTGTCCTTGGCTTCTTTTACCCAAAACAGTTTGCACTTGGGCTCCTGCCTGTGTCACTTCCCAGTATGGCCACCGAGGGCTGCTTCTCCTGAGCTGGTCTGCTGAGCTGCAAGGAGGCTTTTTCACAGAGAAGCTCATAGTGCATCTGCAGTTTGTGCTGCCTTCAGGCTCATTACTGGAGGCCAGGACTGTGAGTTGTGCAGCTCTTGGCTCCAGGCTCACCTCTGTCAGCTGCCAGCTGCTCACTTCTGCTCATGACCCTTTCCAGGCAGCCTGGGGCAGGTTCCTCAGCATGGGACATGTCTTTGGGTTTCCAGTCAACTTTCCTATGTCCTCCTTTTGATTCCTGGAGTTCTCCTCTCTTTCCAAGCTAAGTTGAGTAGGTAGTTTTTTACCTCAACTTTTTAGATAAACCTGCAATGAGCCATTGAACAGGATGCCTATTCAGCCACCATCTTGTCTGGAAGTCCTCAAATTCATTTTTTTCAATTAATCATTACTATTAAGAGAGGCAGTGTACATGGATATCAGAGATTAGCTGCCTGAGTTTGAATATTGGTTTTCACTTACAAGGGCTATAACCTTGGGCAAGTTCCTTAACCACTTGGGCCTTAGCTTCTCCATTTATAAAGTGATCATGATACCAGGTTGACTTCATAGTGACCTGGGAAGGATTAAACAAATTTAGAAGAGCTTCTGGGATATATCAAATGTTCAGAAAATCTTAACCATTGGAACGATGAGTGTAATTCAGTAGTAGCACACTTGACTAGCACGTGTGAGGCCCCGGGTTCACTCCCCAGCTCTGCACAGGTGCGCGTGCACACACACACACACACACACACACAGAGAGAGAGAGAGAGAGAGAGAGAGTTGTTTATTTCTCATGACTGGGGTCTTCCACTGTCTTGTGGGGGAACGCTGGCGGCCAGGCCCCTGTTATGGCTCTGTCCTGAGCTCTCTGTTTACTTCCTCTCTCTCCTCACCCTCCTATACAACATATTTCTTAAATGGACACATAAGAGGCAGGGGGTGTGGCTCAGTGATGAGAGCACTTGCCAAGGAAGCGTGAGGCCTCAGGTCCGGTACCCCAGCACCACAAACCAGCTGGGCACTGTGGCACATGCCAGTAAACCTGCACTCAGGAGGCTGAGGCAGGAGGATTGCTGTGAGTTTTAGGACAGTCTGGGCTACACAGTGACCTCAGGACAAGCCTGGACTATACAGTAAGATCCTGTCTTCAAAAAAACTAACAAAAAAGACACTCAAAGAGCCTAGTTCAGGATGATCATGTAGTAAATAGGAGAACCCTGAACTTTCGGCTAGTGTGGATCTGAAGTCTAGAGCCTGTGCAGGCCCCTCCCAGGCCCTTGAGAAAGATTTCAAGTGATCCATCCACACCTTCGCTGATTTCTGGCTTCTGGAGGCCCAAGCTCTGTGTGTCATCTGTGCTGAATGACTCTG
This sequence comes from Ctenodactylus gundi, assembly GCA_004027205.1. Taxonomy (NCBI): domain Eukaryota; kingdom Metazoa; phylum Chordata; class Mammalia; order Rodentia; family Ctenodactylidae; genus Ctenodactylus; species Ctenodactylus gundi. Next base: position 86,977 of record PVKB01000272.1, on the reverse strand, counting down.
ACCAGGTCAGGTATTGAAAACTCTCTCGGCTGTAGCTTCCTGGTCTTTCCAGTGGGATCCATGACCCCCAAAATCCACACTCAGAGAGTTGGCAAGAAGGACACGGTGAGAAAGCAACAGGAGATGTTAACACATCAGTGCCAGTGCATTGGGTTAATTTGCAGGGCTTTTTCCTTCTGAAGGCATGCATGCGTCAGGTTAGGGCCGCTTGGAGGGTGCAGCAAGGCTGCCGCTTGCCTGGGTGCACAAGCGGCACATATCTGGGTGGGGAGGCTGGAGGAGACTCCCGGCCACGGTCATTCCTTTTTCTCTTGGCCTGACTACTTAGTGCCAGCTCTCTCAGCCTCTCCTTCCTGCTGTCCTACATCCTGCCAGTCACCTCCTAGCAGCAGGAAGTGAGATTTCCTCCCAGCCTGCCAGGCCGACCGGAAAAGGCAGAGACAAGCGAGCCAATCCCTGACTCTGCTCTGTACACCAAAACCAACACTCAGCCCCTTGAGCCAGTTCCAAGTTCCAGCTTTCAGGCTAGCAGGGCCATAAAGGTGGACTCTTACTCTCACGTTTCTGTGACCAGCTCTTGCAAGCCCTTTCCCCTTTCTGGGCCTCAGTTTCCTATACATCACTGAACTGCTGGGAATCTCAGCTAGTACAAGAAGTGGTTTTTGTTTGTTTTTTGAACTGGAGACCCAGCCCAGGGCCTTCACACTGTCACATCCCCAGCCCGCTTTTTAGGTTTGATTTTTTAGGACAAAGTCTCACTAAATTGCTAAGTTGCCCAGGTGGGGCTCAAAATTGTGACCCTCCTGTCTCAGCCTCCCAGAGTGCTGGGGTCACAGGCCTGTATTTTGAGTATTATTAGAAATACAGAATTATGTCTGTGTTCCCTGAAGTGCCTACCCTAGAGCCATGAACAGATGAGATGCTTAGCAAACCTCAGTGGAGGAAGTTGGAGATGGGTGGACTGAGGTTTGGATGCAAACAGCCTGGCACAAGTCACCTCATCTCTCGGAGCCTCAGAGTTCTCCTGTGTCAAAAGCAGGAAAGTGATGTCTGCCTCAGAAGGCTGCAACCCGGATTAAATGAGAACAGAAGCATCCAGTGATAACATATATTATTAAAATGAGCTTGTGAATCAAAATCGAGATGAGTCAGACCAAGTCCCTGCTTTCAAAGACTTAGCCGTGGCAGATAGGATTCACCTCCTGTTGACTGGCAGGGTCTGCTTGGAGAGCTGTGTAGAGGATTATAAAACCCAGTTCTGCTCCCAGCAGGAAAAAGGAATTGATTATCAATGCTTGCCATGGGCAGGATGGGATGGGGCAGGAGGGGTACAGTGCATGTGCAGGCCCTGGCTGCTTAGAGGAAAAGTCACCTGAGCACAGAGCTGTGCTTGTGCGGGGAGAGCAGAAATCTGCGGCTTTCCACTCAAGCCTTCAAGGATGATGGAAGGAAGGTTGAAGGAACAGCTTGAGCAGACATGTGCTGCCTGAGTTGTGAGGCTTCTGGTGGCAAGGAACAGACAGTCCAATCAAAGAAGATCAGACAAGAAGGAACATTAGCATCTCTCAAGTCCCACAGTGAGCAACTTTGGGATTGGTTAATTGAGCAGCTCAGCAGTGGCACCAGATTCTTCAGACTTTTCAAGTGTTGTGGGCTACATGGTGTGCCCTCCTACCCCATGTATATGCTGAAGGACTTACCCTCATGCCCCAAAACTGTATTTGGAGACAGGCCTTTAGAGAACCGATTAAGTTTAACTGAGGCTGGTAGGGTAGGTGCTAATCCCATCCTTATAACGATATTCTTAGAAGAGGAAATTTGGGCATGCATGCAAAGAGATACTAGGGGTACTTGTGCACATTTGAGGACACAGAGAAGGTGCCACCTGCCAGCCAAGGAGAGAAGCTGCAGCAGAAACTGCCTTAGCGGACCTCGGGTGTGGACGTGCAGTCTCAGAACAGGGAGAAAAGAAATTTCTGTCATTAAGACCCTTGTCTGTGTATTGTGTTGTGTCAGCCCTAGCAAACTGATAAAGCTGGCCAGTCAGGCAGCCAGCTTGGGAATAGGTTTTTTGTTTGTTTGTTTTCTTTTTGGGAAAGGGTCTTGCTAAGTCATTAAATTGCCCAGAGTGCTGGGATCACAGGTGATTACCATCACACTCAGCCACTCCCAGCCTTTAAAATGTGTTTGCTTGTTTGTTTCTTTATTCATTGCAGTGCAGAAGATCGAGCCTTGGGCCTTCACACTAAGCCACACTCGCAGCCTGATTTTTAGTTTTGATTTTGAGATGGTCTTGCTAATTCTCTGAGTTGCCCCAGCTGACCTCAAATGTGTAATCCTCCTGCCTCAGCCTCCTGAGTAAGTGGAATTACAGGCCAGCTCCACTAAGCGCAGCTGGTTGTTGTGGTTCTTCTTCTTCCTTAGTTATGGGGGAAAACCTTTCTCAGAAACTCTTAAAGATTTCCCTCAGGAAACAACAGTCCAGATGCAGGAGCCAGAACATACTTTGGTTTTAATGAAGACCCACTTAACAGTGGCCTGAATGTGATAGATATTGGAGCAACCCACTTGTGACCCACTCCCAGACAGCAGGGGCTTTTATCCCTCTGAACTTTGGTTCTAAAAACCTGTTCTGCCTATTCTAAAACAAAATAAAAACATAGTAGACATTGATCTTCTTCACAAAACTCTCGAGAGAGATGCAATCCAGTATAGATGTAGCAGCTCCACGTGTCCCAACCCACAAATTTCCTACCTTTCTTTGCTGCCATATGTGGTTTTGCTCTTCATTGCAAAATGGGTTTCCACACAGCTGGCCCTGCCCATAGGGTAAATGGAGAGAATAGCATCTCTCTTTAAAGGTATGACAAAAAGTAGCGCACAATTCTATTGCTCACATATTATTGGCCAGAACTTGGTCACCCCTAGCTGCAAAGCCAGTTGGGAAATGTAGTCTTTTGTCCCAGATGGCCCTGTGCCTAGGTACATTTTTCTGGGAAAAGGGGAACATGGCTATAGGGGATACTTGGCAGTCTCTCACCCACATCAGGTCACATATCACTGCCCACACCAATACCTGATCAGGGGAACTATCGTAGATCAATGACCGCCATACTTGGGCATGTCGTAATCACCTGGAAGCCTTGTCAAAACAGATAGCTGCTCCCAATTACTCACTGGCTACTGCAGTAGGTCTGGGTTGTCACCTGAGCGCCTGCATTTCTAACACATTCCCTGGTGTTGCTAGTCTGGGACAACACTTTGAGAATGAGTTTTAGGCCAACTATAATTTGCCTCCTGATGGGCCAGATAGGGGTTGGGGTGACGTGCTGAGTGCTTAGAAAGGAAGCCCCTAGTATACTGGATGAAAGGATGGTGAAAAAGTCTATGGGTTGAAACCAGGAGAGGTTCATGGAAGCAAGAAGATAAGTACCTTGCAAAAGCCCCGTGGGCCAGATGAGGTAATGTCCTTTATCTTGAAAGGGCTGGGAAGCCATGGAGGTTTCTGAGCAAGAAACCTTCATGCTCAGATTTGTGGGGGGATGCCCTGGAGGAGTGGTACGTAGGATGAGGTCTTAAGACCCCCTCACATCTGGGCGCCTGGTAACCTTTGGAAATAGAGTCCCTGGCATGTTCCATCCATCCCTTAATTCTAGAGATGAAAACCTGCCTTCCTCCCCGTGAAATAGTTCTGATGCTCTTAGAAGTCTGAGAATTCCTGGATTAGAGTGGAAATGCCAGCCCCCAGGAGGGAACCTTTCAGAGGCAGTGTCTCTCAGAGTCTAGAAAGTAGGCTCCTTGAGGATAGGAATCATGCCTTTTCAAAATCTTTCTTGTTTATTGCTCCTGGTACGTAGTAGGTACTCAGTCCATATTTGTTTTCATTGGACTTGAGAAATGTTTTTCTGGGTCCTGACTTTGTCATGGACTCTTTCTGTGACCTTTGACAAGTATGTTCTCGTATCCATTGCTCTTTCCCCCATCTATAAAATGATTTTGAAGATAATCCCTAGAAAGTTAGGCCTAGGATTCCTGCGATTGAGGTTCTATCCAACCAATGGCAAGTTTACTGCCTGGCTCTCCCCAGCCAAGTGCCTTCAAAACACTCAGACACAAGCAGCACATACTGAAATGACTTTTAATATCTCATGTTGCAGCAAAATTAAAAATATACAAAAAGTTTGTGGTGTACAAAAGAGTCTCAGTACAGAAGCCCCAGCTTAGGGCCCCCTCTCCCTCCTGGGGAAGCTCAGAAGGGCGAGTGGGGATGGGGGGACTGGGAATGGCACAGATGTAGTAAATACCAGGAAGTGGAACCAGGAATAGGAAACAGAAGGATCAGAGCAGGGCTGATCGGGGAGGGAGGGAAAGACGGTGGAAAGGAATATCCCCAGAATTGTGCTGACAGAGGGAAGTCAGCCCCTCAGGCATGGCTAGTGGTTCCTGGATTAAAATGGGGGTGGGGAGGTCAGAGCTGGGGGTGGTTCTGGAGGGACCCTCTCCCAAGTCCCTGGGTCCTGTGTCCACTGCCATAAATGGTGTGACCTTTGTCAGGCCACCTCTTAACTCTGGGCCTGCCTGCCTTCCAACTTGGGGCCCAAGCCTGCCTGAGGATCTGGGAGGCAGGAATAGGGATCCACCAGTGCTTCGGTAGTAAGCAATCCCATCGCCGCCCACCCTCACGCGCTGGAAGTTCATCTGAGGCACTGGCAGCATTTACCTGCAGCCAGAAGCTCAGCTTGAGTTAGTCTAATGGGGCAAATGAAGCTTTTGTCAAGGAAGCCTGCTTGGGAGAAAAAAAAAAAGAATAACAAAACAGATCTCCCCGGCCACAGTTCTTCAGGGGGTGAAAAGAGAAAGTGGGGACCCCTAGGAAGGGTTCCAGGCCCTTCAGGGAGGTCGGGGCTGTGTCTGCATGAGGACCCTTCAGGTTTGTTGTTTAGCCCAATGGAGACAGGTGGAAGGGGGTAAGGAAAGGTGAGGGCTGGCTGGATTCTGGGATTTGAGTGCCGGGGAGAGAGGAATAACCTTTCCACCTGCGGCTCTTCCCCCTCTTCCCCCTCTGTCCCAGGGTCCCCTCCCTCAGGTTATTGCAGTGCCCCAGGCTCCACCCATCCAGCCTGGCCTGGGGGCCATACAAGTGATTGTGCATAGAATAAAGGCCAGGGTCGCTGAGGACAGAGTTCCCCTCCTTCTCAGGAGATGAGAGGGGAGGAGCCAGGCATGGGAGGTTCCCTCCGTCCCCCTGTGGGAGGCGTGGTTGTGCCTTCAGGAACAAGGCCAGGCTGTTGGGGCCTCTTTCTCCCAGTGTCCCACTCCAGCCTTCCCAGGTCCTGCAGCAGTCAAGGCCCTGGGAACATCCCAGCCCTTCCTCAACCAGAGTGGCGTGTTACAGCCTCCTTTCCCCAGCCCAGGTGTCACTCAACCCTTCCATGAGACACAGCACTTCAGTACAGATGGAGAGCTCTCCCTCCCGCCGGCTGGCCCCCTGCTCAGGCTGGGAAGGAGCCCGCGGTTGGGGCAGCAGGCTCTGCCTTTAGATCCTCATCCCGTACCTGGACTCTTCTCCCAGCTGACAGCTTCCTCCCAACCCCCAAAACCAGTAGACTCCAGCCCTCCTTCTAAGTGGGAACCTCCCCAGATGAAGAATCCCAAAGCTCCAAGCTCGTCGGCCCTGGGTGGGACCACAGCCCTTACCAGAGGTTGGTTCCCAAGCCAGGGACCTTGCAGGCGCCCCACCGCCCTCCCCTTTTCAGCAAAAGAGTGGGCTCTGGGTAGCCAGGGGAAGGAGCCTTAGCACTGAACTGGTAAATGTGAGAAGATGCCAAGGTCTCTGTCCCTAGCTTCTCCTGCAGGCCTCCTTGGAACCCTACCATTTTGAACCAGGTCTCAAACTGACATGTTTAGTTTGGCTAGCATGGTGGCTTTTTTTTTTTTTTTCTGTCTTAAATCTGGACTTCAGTGCAGATGAGGAGCAGAGAGAGCCCTGCCCCCCACTTCGCACTGTCAGCACCACCCTTCCTTCGCCTTCTTTACAGGCAGGCGTTTGAGTTTGCCAGCCATGCTCCCACCCAGACAACCTTCACCCCCTGCCAGACACCAGCCCAAGTGGGCTCCAAGGAAAGGTCAGGCAGAACTTTGGCCTTCAGGCGGCTTTGGGGCTGCCAGGTAAGCCCGACCCCAACTCTCTGATCCTTATCCTCCTTATCGCCTTCTGCCGTCCCAGTACTCATGGATGACACAGTTCAGGGATCTGCCTGAGGGTAAGGCAGATATGGGGGAGAGACAAGACGGCCTCCCTTCCTGGGGAGCCCCTGCTGGGGAGGGTGGAGGGCTGTGTTCTTCAGCTAGGGTGATCCTTACAAGGCACATGGTATGTCAGTGCGTGGAGGTGTGACGGGGGACATGTGCTGGGAAAGGCTGGGGCACAGTCAGCAGCCTGGGGCGGGGGGTCAGCTCTGGGGTAGGTGCTCAAGGAGAGAGGGAGACAGGTAGGTCTCCTGGAATGGAGAATGTAGGTCCCTTGGGTTAGATATGAGACAGGGCTGCCTGGTACTCTGATACCCAGTGTCCATTTCTCTTCTGTCCCTGGCAAAATTAAGACCGGCCTGACCTTATCTCCAGGAAAGTTCTAAGTCTGCCACTGACCTCCTGTGGGATCTTGGGCAAGTACCTGCCTTTCTGTGGGCCTCAGTTTCTCCTATAAAATGGGTGTGGAGGGCAGGTGGCTTAGGGACCCCAGGAGCCTCTCTTGGCTGTGGTTCTGGAGCCTTCTGTCACAGAAAGGTCTCTGCGGGGCTCCTGGGAATGACTGGCAAACAGGCTGGGGTAAAAAAATGGGAACAGGGAGCAAAGGACTGGGAGGTCTAGTTCTAGCGGGGAAGACAGACAGACTGAGGTAGATCGTGTCACAGAAAGGGACAGGAAACAACAGCTCTATTGGGATAGGGCCTCCCATCCTCTGACTCCTCTATCCTAACCAAGAAGGCCAGCAGAGAGAGGGATCTCAGGCAGGGAGGAAAGCACCCTGAAATCCAGGAGTAGGACTACGGTAAGGACTGGGCTCTCTTCTGAGGGGAAGAAACAGAAGATACACATAGCCTTCTCTCTGGCCCTTCGACTGTGACATTTTCTGGTGCTCGGATATCCTCACACAGAGGTTCTGAGAGAAGGTTTTGTGGGATGTGTATTATGTGAAAAAATATAAAAAGTAACTGTGACTCCCCCGTGAGCCTCAAGCTATACCTGGCATTACCAGCTTTCTCCTGGTCCTGGCTCTGTGGACCACCTGGAGCCGTAAAAGGCTCCCAGCTCCCAGGTGGATACTTCAAACTTTTCCTTCTAGGATGCTTGGAATGGGGCTATTTTATAATTCTGGGGAGTTGGGCCCTCACATCATCTGGATGAGCCTCAGTTTATCTGTAGAATGGATGAATAACATATCTTACAGTTAGTTTGTGAGTAGAGGAAGTTGTTAGGGACACAACAGGGTGGGTGGGGGCAGATTTCTGGCCTACTCATCCCTAAGGAGATGGGCAGTTGAGTCTGAGTCCCCATCCTCAATGGTCTCACCACGATCTGACTGGAATCAGGTCTTTAAAGATAGACAGGGCCAAGGACAAGGTAAATGGGCGAACCCACTGGAGCAAGCCTGCGTCCACCTGGAAACACCCATCTCTCTTGAGTTCCTGAGGCTTCTTAGGGATCAGGGAAGTAGACGGAAAAGTGTTCTTCTGTGTGGCAGGACGGATGCACACCCATCTTGGCCTGTGTTCTGTCTGTGTAGTCACCTGTGGTACTACACAGGGGCTGAGGTGACTTGTACCACAAGTGTGACATGTGCTTGTGAATAGGTGTGTGTATGCGCATGTGTGTACATGCATGGGCCTGCCCTCTTTATGTGCTGGGTCACCCTGCATCCTGAGTGTGGCCTCTTCCCTGCATCCTCAGCAAATCCACCCTTACCCATCACCATTTGATGGGACAGCCACCATTCTATGTTCTTGTGGGAGCAGCTTTCATTCTGGGCCTCAGTTTCCCATCTATAACCCACAGGGAGGCTGAGCTACGGAGGGTTAAGCACCCCTTCTAATTTGCATAGTCTAGAATTCTCATGCCCTGCCTTGCCCCCAGTTCTGGTTAATATCTGTCCCTAATATCTCCAGCTGTCCCTTCCCAGGAGACCTACCTTAGTTGGTAAGGGGATTGGAAAGAGGCTCCAAGGTCAACTTTACAGGCTCTGTCCCTCCACCCCATAGAGCTACCTGTTTCCTTACCCCTATGCTCCTGCATTCCATCCAAGACCAGCTCCTGGATCAGGAAAGCATCCTCAGAAAAACATTCCCAAGCACACCCCAGGATGATCAAGTCATAGGAATGGAACATAAATCATGGAGAGTTGTCAGATCTGAGGCAAAACATACCAGCTTCCCAGATGCCATCCTGGAGAGCTACATATGCAGGTGGCCAAGAGCCAGGATTCATGTCACGTCCCCAGAGCTATTATTTTCCCTGCTGAGAACCAGTCGGCAGCTAGAATATCTCCGGGTTTGGAGGACAACTTCCTTTTAGGAAGATAACTGGATCAAGGTGGTCAGGAACCTAGAACTCCCTCAAGACCCAGAAGTCTAGATTGGAGCACTCATCCCTAGACTTCCATTTGCAGTGGGTTCTAGAGCCTTCTTCCCCTCACCCACCATGGTGGGCACTAGAATCCCCACAGCTGAGCAGCACAGCTCCAGTATCCTTGCCCCTCTTAATAGAATATAGATCAGTGACCTCCTAGGACATTTAATCAGTTGAGTGTTCTAGAACTTCATCAAGAACCTTAAGGAAACCCTTAGTTCATCTAGAACTAAGCACGTCTCTAGAACAGTTCCCTTGCTACTTGTGCTGCTGCCTCACTAGAATTGAGCCCAGACAGAGTATCTTTCTGGACATCTTTGTCTGCTGTGTTCAAGACCTTCATCTGGAAGAAATGTTCCAGATGCTCATCTAGAACAAAGAATGGCTCCATGGAACATTCCACCTGAGGTCTCTGGAACCTCATCCATAGCAGAGCCCACAACAGAACATATCCCCAGAGGAGTTCACTGAACTCCTTACCTTTCTGCTCTGAACTGTGGGTTCTCCTCCCCCAAACCTTTCACCTGCCCTGTCCCTGCCAGCCTGGGCCCCTCAGGGTTTCCTCTTCTGTCCATCTCTGCACTGTCAGCCCCAACCCAATCCTCCCACCCAGCTCCCTCTTTCACACCCACCCCCTTGCCTAGCTCCAGGCCTACAGCCTCACAGGACCATCACCAACCTTCTTCTCAGACGATCCCCACTCCTCCCACACCTCCCAAGGCTGCCTCCATCTTTCTCAGAGATCCCCTCCCACTACAGAGGCAGCCCACTCCCCATGTGCTGAGGAGCACATGGCCCACACCATGGACCCCAGACAGCGCCCTTCTTCTGTCAGGTCGACCAGGGGTGACATGTGATCAACAGCAGGCAGGGGAGAGGGCATTAGTCTCCCACACTGGACATGGTATCGAGGCCCCTGTGAGAGAAGCAGGGTGATTCGTGAGGAGTGTAGCACCACTTGATTCCCTGGACCCTGGTTCAGGGCACTTTAGGGAGCAGGCCACAGGCGGAAGTGGCCTGGGGCTGGGGCCTCCTACGGCTTTCCCCACCCCTAGAAGAACCCAGTGGCAGGGCCACTCAGCCCTTGGACCATCAGATCCACTCCCCTTAACATGGTGGCCCTTAAACTCTGGGTCAACACTCTGGTCGATGTGGGATCAGCCACTCCCATCTCCTTGAGGAGGGAGACTGTGGCCTACACCGTGGTCTCATACTCTAGCAGCTCCTGGGAAGTCCCCATGCTCCGGTACTGCAGCCGGGGTGTGGCAGGCGAGGAGTACTCTAGCGCCAGGATGGTCTTCCGGAGCCTGCGGTCAATAAAATGCGCATCCCACGCCGGATACTTTTTCCGGGGCAAGTCAATCCGAATGACAGGCCCCTCTGTCCGCAAGGGGCGGGCCACTGGCGTAGGAGGCAAGCCAGGCCGCACCTGGAAGACAGGCGGCGTAGGAGTCCCCGCACGCTCACCCCCCACTGAGGCCCCATCCCGCTCGGCACCTGTAGTCCTGGGCAGGGACCTTGGAGGACTTGTGACAGCATCAGGTGGTGGGCCACAGGGCCCTGGAGCCTCAGGGCAGATGCAACCAGGCGCCTGGGTGCCCAGCATGGGCCCATTGGGGTGCAGGAGACAGTAGTAGACACACATGAAGAATATGCCCAGCGCAAAGCTGGAGGCCACCACGCAGACCAGGATGAGTGAGTGAAAGTCGGGGAAATTGCGGCTGGAGTACCAGAAGCCGGTGAGCGCGGCGTTCTCCAGCAGGACGATGCAGTAGTAGAGGGTCATGCGGCGGCGACTGCGGCCCTCCTTGACGTTGAACCAGCAGAAGATGTAGATGATGCCCACCACCATGTTGTAGATGATCTCTTCCCACTTGGACATGCAGAAGTCCGTCTCACCCTGGATGACCCAGAAGGTCATGACGCACCAGTGGGCCACGATGAAGATGCCGAAATAGAGTTTGTAGACGCTGGCGAAGAGGGCGAAGGCCAGGCTGCGGGCTGCAATGGTGAACAGGTGCCACAGCACCTGAGCCACAGCGCCCTTGTAGGACAGGGGCCGCTTGTCATCCCTGGAGTCTCGCAGCACCTTCTGGTAGGAGGCCAGTGTCCAGGCCAGGGACACAAGGGAGGCAGAGGTGGAGAGGGCTGTGGAGACAGGGTGGGGATGGGGAGGGCTGGGTTAGGGTGGGTCTAGGTGGGAGTCTGGGGAGAGGGGGATGCGTCTGGGTCAGGAGCGGGGGTTCTGAGGAGGTGTGAAGGAAGCATCTATGGAGAGTACAGGTGTGGAGAGGGCGGTGGGGGGTGGTTAGTGTCCTTCGAGAGCGGTAATTAGGTGAGGTGAGGGATGGGGTTGGGTACTTCCGTGAGGAACATAAAAAAGGAATCGGATGTGAGGTGATTTTGGCCTTCGGCAGGGGTCAAGCCTAGGATTCTAGCATAGGGTCATGAGGGTGCAGGGGTCTTTGTGGAAAGGTGGGAAATTAGGGTCCAGGACGCTGGGAGTGGAAGAGGAGGCAAACGGGGGGGTCGTGATTAGGACATGGAGGAGCTGGGGGGAAGGGATGGGACCATTAGTATATATGGGCCACCAGGACGAGGCAGGATGTGGAGGGACATCTAGAACTAAGAAATAGGAGAACTTTCCCAGCTGTGACCCTATCTGTATTCTGGGCAAGGGATCCCCACAGGGAGGTACAAGGCGGGTGATGGATCCTTTTGGGAAACTGAAGGTGGGTTAGGCAGGGTCCGGTTGGGGAGAGATAGGGATGATGGCTTTTCTGTGATGTTGAGAGGGCTGTCCTGGAAGTGGCAAGCTAGGAGTGAGTTGGACCAGTGAGGGGAGGAGACAGGGACGATGGACCAGTACTAAGCCTGGGAGGGGTCCCTGAGCCACCCAGTGAGGGAACAGACAGACAGGCTCTCGCCAACTGGTGGTACCTGGGCAGCTCTGTGAGAGGGAAATTCGGGCTGGGGTCAGGACGGTCTGGGAATGAAGAGGCCAGAGTACATTCCACAGGGTCTCAGGTGTGTTGACAGAGGTAATGGGCAGAAATAGAGCAATTTGGAGACAGAAGTAGGCAAGAGGGAAGGCCTGAGGGGTCTGAAGGGTGGCGAGGGGGTGGGTCTTAAGAGTGGTTTGAGGGCGGGCCTCCCTAAGTCTTGGCCAGGGGCGCTGAAGTGGGAGAGGCAGAGTCCCCGGGGGCTAGGGGCTGGACGGGGCAGGCTCGGCTCACCGGGCAGCAGGGTGGGCTCCTGGCCTCGATGCACCAGGAGGCTGAGCTGCAGCACCAGCTGTGGCGCGCTGCGCAGGAAGGTCTCCAGCAGGCGCAGCATGCTCACGTCCGCGCTTTCAAACAGCATCCGCCAGTAGAAGTGGCGCCGTAGCCTCTCCCCACGCCAGCGGCTCTGCAGGCCCAGGTACAAGGCATGCAGGTACCTGCAGGACAGATGTGGCGCTCAGCGGCCCTGCTCTCTGCTGCTTGCCCACTGTACCTGCCCCTAGTCGCCAGCCAGCTCGGGGCAAGCCCCTCGCTGCGCTGAGCCGGTTTCCACAGCTGGAAAATGGGCCCATGGAAAGGATCCCCTTGGAGAGCCGTGGGGAGCCCTGAATCTGCTCCCAGCTCCCAGTTCCAGAAGCCCTTAATGCAGTTATCACCACCTTAGGTGCCTTCTTTCTTTGAAGGGATACTGTCCCCTTAGAGCGCCCAGCACTTACTAGCCCTGTTATCAACCGCCACTGTGTAGACAGGAGAACTTGGACCCAGAGAGGCAAATCCTCAGGATTCAAACCCAGGCAGCACCTTAGCGGTTAGACCACACTGCCTCTTACTGAAACTCTTCACAGGTGTTCTCCACAGGATGCCTTCAGGGACAGCTCCCGGTGCCAGTGTCCAGTTCTGACAACTCTCCCTTCCATTCCAGTTCTTCACCTTTTCCAGTCTCATGCATTCACACTCACGGCTTGCACACTTCCCTCTCTCCTGATGCAGGGCCCTCGACTTCTGAGCAGCTCCAGGTCTAGATTCTGTTTCTTCTGATGAGCAGAAGAACTTGTGTTCCGGTGTCTCCCATTTTCTGGACCCCTGTCCTCTCTCAACATAAGAATCCCTGCAGCCAGAATCACTCACTGCCGCCCACACAACAGCAAGTGTTTCGCCCACCTGCGTGAGCCAGGCTTTGTGTTCTCACACGCCCCACAGTTCATTGTAGGGAGGAGGAGACAAGGTAAGAGGGAAGACAGATCCTACGAGATGTTTTGGGACCCAGAGGAAGAATGGGTAGCTATATCTGGAGGAGAAAGTCAGGGAAGACTTGCAGAACGAATAAAAAGTTGTTCTTGGGTTTGAAGCATGAATTAATAATTGAAGGCACCCAAGTCATGGAAGGGAGTATCAGGTGGAAGAACCAGGTGGTGTGCAGTGCAGGGCCATGAGAGCTTGTGGCCTTCTAGAGGAATGGGCAGTGCTTTGCGGGCCTGGACGGGAGGGTTATAATGGGCAGAGAGGTAAAAATAACCCCAACAACAACAACAACAAAACACTGGAACTATGAGAGGTATCAGATTCTGGACTGGAGAGGCTGGGGTGTAGCTCAGTGATGGACCACCTGCCTAGCATGCATGAGGCCCTGGGTTTGATCCCCAGACCATTCTTTAAAGAATCTGGACTGACAAGTTGAGATTTTATTCTAAATCTGAATCCCATCCCAGAATCAGAGGTGATATGATCAGCTCAGTAGCTCTGAAAGCTCGCTTTGGAGGCTGGCTTGGAGGGAAGCCAGGAGAGGCTGGGGTTTGGTCCAGGCCTGCAGTGACAGAGCTGAGCAAGGAACACAGGCGGGGCAGAAAGCAGACCTGTAGGTGACCAGAAGTGGGGGTCTGTGGGAGAGACTAAGATGGCCCCGGGCTTCTGAGGAGCCCAGAATACCAGCCATTTTTCCAGCCTCTACCTGTTCTGCCCCCAACTTCCAGCCTTTCCTCCCAACCCCCACTGTCATGGCTCTGGCTTCGAACAGGAAGGAGAGACCAGCTGGTCCAATGCAAACGGGCCTGGGGAGTTGGGGGAGGGTGACACCCTGGAAGTTGCTCTCAGGCTGGAAGACCATCTGTTTCCGGGCCCGGGTCAGCACAAGGGAGGCCCCGGCCCCTGGCCAGCATCTATCACCACCTGACAGGCTGCCTGCCCACCTCCCGCCCACTCCTGCCCTCTCCTCTGCCAGCTCCCAGCTAACAGGAGACAAAGAGCTCACACAGCCCAGGGCCACTGTGGGCAGGAGCCGGGACAAGGGAAGAAGGGAGGCCAGAGTTCGGGGAATGTAGGGTCAGCTAGCAGCACACAGACCTCCCAGCAGTCTGGGGTGGTGAAAGGCATGGGTTCTGCCTCACTCTGCCCATTTTGGCAATAAGACCCAAACTGTGGTGGTTCCTTCCAGCCAGCACTAAATGCTCGCTGCCAAGGCCCTGCGAGATGCTTTATAGGCCTAGGAGAATATTTGAGACCTGAAAAAAAAAAAAAATTGGCTCCAAAACACAGGGAAAAAAACTGCAGAATCAAAATTAATAAATGTTTAATTAAATGTCTGCAAAACAGAACATGATGTCAGCCAGTCAACTGCAATTTGGCTTTTATCTGTTTATGTATAATTCACATTTGATGTTTGATGTGGCTGCATTTTAATGTGCTTGATAGATGCGGATCCCACAAAGATCTTAAAACAGTCCTGCCCAGAACATGCAACCTAATATCCCCAGCCTCAGTTTCGCCTTCTCTAAGGCCAGGCCACCACTTGTCATCCTGCTGGTGTCATGGGCTGAAGGTCAGAAAAGATGGCAGTTCGCTGAGCTAGTGGCTTTGCCATCCTGCCCTGCCCTGGACCTGCTGTGTGCCCAAGGTGGTCTCTCTGCTCCTCTGAATCTTATTTTCCTCCTTGTGAGTGCTATGTTAAGGGATAGATTTAAAAATAATGTACACTTTCCCATAAGGAAGGGTGGAGCACACACTGGCAGGAACCTCTGGCTCCTGCTGACCACCAAGCAACCTCTCTTGGTACCTCCTCCAGGAAGCCCACGCTATCCTACATCTCGCTCATTTTAAAAGGAAGTTGAAAGAAGGTGATGCTACCATGAATGGAACTAGTACCACATGCAGGGAAGGACGCACCACCTCAGGCGTGGAGTTCAGACTGCAGGGTAAGAAGTGAACATATGCTTTCCCCTGAAGTGTATCACCAGCCCCATCATCGCTCCGGCGCTACCACCTGGCACAGGCGACTGTCATCTCTTGCCTGGATGACCATGTCAGCCTCCTCCATGGGGTCCCTGCGTCCTCTCCTCCTCCCACGCAGCCAGCAGGATAGTTTAGAAACCTGTCAGATCATGTCATTTCCCTTCGAAAA
This sequence comes from Ctenodactylus gundi, assembly GCA_004027205.1. Lineage (NCBI taxonomy): Eukaryota > Metazoa > Chordata > Mammalia > Rodentia > Ctenodactylidae > Ctenodactylus > Ctenodactylus gundi. The sequence goes on along the minus strand of PVKB01000272.1, from coordinate 71,956 downwards.
GCCTTCTGGGAGCCTCCTAGCACACTTGGAATCGACCCCGGGCTTCTCCCCTTGGCCTGCAGGCTGCAACCATCTGGCCTGCCTGTTTCTCTCATCTCATCTCAAACCACTGGCCATGTGTTCCCCACACTCCAAGTGCCCTGGAGGGGCCTTGAATTCAGCCAAACTTTTTCCTGACACAGGACCTTTGCACTTGCTGCTTGCTGGGCTGGAACGCCCCTCCCTCGGAGCCTGCTGTGGCTGGCTTCTCATTAGTTCACAAGTCACCGTGTTAGAAAGCCTTCCTAGGCCACCCTTCCCCCACTCACTGATACTTCTGCCCTTGCCAAAGTACTCTGGTCTTGCAAATCGCTCCTTGCTTTCTTCTTAACATACTATGTAATGGCTTTATTATTTATTTAGACATTTATTTTCTATAAATGAGGTCCATAAGGTCTTGTCTGTCTTGGTGACACTGTGTCCCCTGCATTAGTCCAGTTAGGCAGTCAAATATTTGCAGAATAAATGGATATATATGAATGTTGGCTTGTGTCCCCCTCCTAAGCTTGGGGCACCCTGGGACTTCTCTGCCAGAGTTTGTGTAGAACTAGGACAACCTCTCTGACTAACTAAGGTCTTCCCTCCTCCACGAAGCCCTCCCGGATGCCTCTTTAGACTGGCTAGGTCTCCCTTCCTCGGACAGTTCTCTAACATGTGGCCAGAGGCCAAGTGCAAGCCAGATAACCCAGTCAGTGCTCTTGAACTTAACAGGCCACTTCTGCTGCTCCCGTTTTAGAGATTGGAAAGCAGAGGCACTCAGAAGTCTCTTTGGGATCAAGTTTATTGATTCTCAGTCTTATACGGAGAGCAGTGTGTCGTGGAAGAAAGTGGAAAGCCAGGGAAATACGTACTTTTGGGAGTGAAAGAAAACAGTTAAGCCTGAAGGGACAGAAGGCAGCTGTTAGGGGGTAAAGCCCCTCATCTCAGGACCCTGAAAGTCAATTGTTTTGGTCCTCCTGGCCCCCAAGAGCAGACAGCAGGGATAGGAGACGGAAGGGACGCCTTCCTTTCTCCCTAGGCCTAGCTGACCAGGAACTTCTTAGCATCCCCAGACTTTGGGGCTACACCTAATGGCAAAAATTGGGGATACACCCAAGTTTCTGAGAAGCTAGGAAGCTTCGGGGCCTAGCATCTGGGTCACCACCGTTCCTTACCTGTTCCTGAGTCACCCCGAGTCTCTGGCACTAGGTGGGGTCTCTCGCCCAGGCCTTGGTCTCCGTTCATGGTAGAACCTGGCCCTGGGCTGGGCCTCACCCCTAGGTCACTGTCTCTGTGGCTCAGGTCAACTGGTGGGCTATGTCTGTCCCTTAGCTGCAGGGTCAGCCCCCTTTGTCCGTTTCTACATCGCTGTCAGCCAATCTGTCAGTCAGCCATTTGTCAGCCTCACACAGGGACCCTGGATCCAGCCACTTCTTTGTCCTTTGGACTACAAGTCACATTGTCTCTCAGATGTATGTCCTGTTACTCTGGCACTGGGTTCCTGGGTCAGCCTGGATGTCTGTCCTGTAGGTGCTGAGATAGCCTGTCCTTCCCGTGGACACAGGCTCTGCTTCTCTCCCTGTCTGTCCTGGATCCTGCGTCTGTTATGTGTCTGTCTGTCTGGGTCTTCCTATCCCTTGGCAGCTTGGTCCTTCTGCTGACTAGCTGCTCAGCTCATGGCTTGGAGTGGCTGCCAGTCTTCCGGCGTCCTCCGCTGCCTGCTCCTCCTCGCATGACTCTGGGTCCCTCTCTGTCTGTCCGCGTCTCTCACATCCCCAGCTCCTCCATCTGTCAGGCTGTTCGGTGTTTCCGAGTGTGTTCTCGCCCCTCCCCACTCTCCCTCGCAGCTCTGGGCCAAAACCACAGCAGCTTCCAGCGGCGCCCCCGCTCGGCTCCATCCAGGAACCAGCCTCACGCGGCCCTGGCGGCATCGGGCGCTGTGCTCTCCAAGGGGCCTTACGAGCTGCAGACTCTCCCAGGCCGGGCAGCCCCCAGACAAGCCTCCCCTGCTCTAGGTGTGTGGGGGTTCTTGATAGTAACAGCTCTCATTAAGCGCCAACTGTATGACTGGCTGTGCTGATCCTTTTTATCCAAGTGTCCATCCACTCCACAGAAGTTTGGGGTGGGTACTACCATTACCTTCATTTTACAGACAAGGAAACTGAGACCCAGATAGAGATCAGAACTTGTCTAAAGTCATAGAGCAGGTTAGTGCCAGACCTAGGACTCAGATCTGACTCCTCACAGCCTCTGGAGCCAGGGAGGGATGGGGAGGGGAGCAAGTTCATGCCAACTCCAACTCCCCATTGCCTCAGCTGCCTGCCCTGGCCACGTCTGTCAGGTGGAGGGCAGGCAGAAGGGCAGCCTGGGTGTATTCCATTAGGATATGATAGACCTAAGAGTTTCTCTAGGGATTCTGTGCCTTGGACAATATTGCAGAGAGTGACAGTAAGGTCTAAGGAGTTAGGAGACCCAGGTGGTTCTGGGAAGGTCCGGCTCCTGTGGACTTCAGTGCTTTTCTATAAAATGGGCTTAAGTAACAGATTCTTACCTCCCCATGGAGCTTCCGGCAGCATCCTCTACCACCACCATTCAGTTCACTGACATACTGAGGCCCAGCCGTCCCACATCCAAGCCTTTCCCTCCTCCCCCAGATCATGACGTGGGCCACGCCACCACACCCGGCAGCCTGGCCAGCTCTTACTTCCATCCTTGTCTCTCAGAGCTTGTCCTTCACACCAGCCCAAGGCGCTTGCAAACTTGTGGGCCAGGTCAGGCCACTTCCCACTCCCCTTAGATAAAAGTCTCACTGTTATCTCGAGGCCCAGGGTCACTCAGCCTGTCCCTCTCGAGAGTCTCCTGGTCCTCGGCTTCCCTCTCACACCTCTTAGCTTGGCTGGGCTTGTGCCTCCTCAACACACCAAGCTCAGCCCAGCCTCAAGGCCTCTTCCCAGAAAGGTCCTCGCTGGTGTCCCACAAACTTGCACTCTCTTGCCTCAGCTGGCTGTCACCTACTCAGAGAGACATCCCGGACCCACTGCTCTTCCACGCACTCCTCACCTGGTCGCTTCTGTCATATTACCTTGTTTCCTTAATCGCATGCATCACCACCCAAAATGGCCAACTCTGCTGGCTTCCACGTCTCTTTCTGTCCTTCCCTGTGAGCCTGCAAGTTCCCTGAGAGCAGAGACGGGGTCTCTCTCGCTCTCTGCTACGGTCCTGGTGCCTGTCACGTCATTCACACTCTGTGCCTCTAGTTATTGTTTAAGTGAATGAATAAAGAGCGAATGTGCTCTATATTCTCTGCTTTGCAAACTCTGAGTAAAGGTAGCCAGGTATAGGCGAAAAGAACCCAGGTTGGCATCAGGGAGACCTGGGCTCGGATCCTGGCTCCGTCACCTAATGTCCCTGTTTCCTTGGGCAAATGACTGTCCAGCTCTGAACCCATCAGCTCAACGCCCACCTCAGAGGGGAGCTGGAGAATCAGAAGAGGATAATACGCATGACCTGCCCAGCCCTGGGCCAGGCACTCGGTTATGGAGGTGCTAAGGAGTTTTCAAATCAGAGGCCTAGCAGGAAGAGGGAGACCTTGTCGTGTCTCTCGTGGTCAGTGGGGCTGAGATTCACCTCTAGGCTGGTTGTCCCTCCCACATGTCAGATCTATCTACAGGAAATGGAGGGAGGGTTCAGAGGGCAGATCTTCTTTAGGTGGGGTCTCTGGGAAACACTGGCCCCCTCGCCTGTGGTGTGACCCAGGAAGCTCTTGGGTGGGGATGGCCCTGAGACCCTCTTCCTCGTCGGCTTACAGCTCAACTCTGAGCACTCCTGCAAGGATGTAAAAAATAGGACCTTCCTGGGATTGGCAGCCAAATGAATCCTAAATGTCAGTAAAGAATGTGATTTTACACATTTGACTCCCATTTCACATGGTGCTGGGAGCTCAGCTGTCTTCCTCCCCCATAGCAGGCCCCTACAGAGCTACAGCACCTTTTTTTTTTTTTTTTTTTTTTTTTTTTTAACTGGGATAAGGCCAAACACTTCCAGCCACTAATTTTAGGCTCTGGCTGAAAAGTTGAGACCCTCTCCATCCTGCCTCCTCCCGTCCGCTCCTAGCCGGCGTCCCTCTTGTCCAGTAGAGAAGCAGGCAGCTGCCCTTCAGCGGAGCACTGGATCAGATTCTGGCCCCGCGTATCCCTCACTGAATGTGTGCAGCCGGCACTACTTCTCTCTGGGTCTCAGTTTCCCCCTCTGTGAAATGAATGTGGAACACAGCCTAAGACAAGAGACCTTTCTTTGTTCCCCCCTCTTGTTTAATTCTGTCTCTTCCTGCTATTCCATTGTCAAGCTGGAGTCCAGCCCCCTGCTCCCACGGCAGGTACTGGGAATGAGACAAGTGACAGTATCACTTTCTATTTGCCTCTGGTCTGTGATTCCAGATGGTAGAGTCAGGGTCTCAAACACCAGTGCTCAGAGGAGCCATGTGGATTTTATTATCAGTGACTCTGGGGACTATAGAGAAGCAGCAGCCACCATCACCTCCAGCCAACCGCTGCCCATGGAACAACATGGAGTTGCAATGGTTTTTTAAAAAATTTTTTGAAAAATAGCTGAAAATTAGGATATGTATGCAAAAAGAAAAAAGTCTCAGTTGAGAAATGTTGGCAAATAGCTCAATAAATACTACTTAATTTTTTTGAGGCAGATTCTCACACTGTAGAGTCCAGGCTGGTCCTGAACTCATTAGGTAGCCCATGCTGGCCTCAAACTCACAGCAATCCTCCTCCCCCAGCCTCCTGAGTGCTGGGATTACAGTTGTGTACCACCATGCCCGGCTCACCATTTGAATCTTAAAGAAATCATTATTCCTTTTTGTAGGTGTAATAGCACTATTCTCCTTCTTAAATATGTTTTTTATTTTATTTATTTATTTTTATTTTTTATTTTTTTTGGAGACAAGGTCTCACTCTGTAGTCCAGGCTGATTCTGAAATAACTATGTAGCCCAGACTGGCCTCGAACTTACAGCAATCCTCCTGCCTCAGCCTTCTGAGTGCTAGGATTACAGGCATGCTCCACCATGCCCAGTTTATATGGTGCTGGGGAATCAAACTTGGGTACTCAGCACTTGCTAGGCAACTGTTTTAACCACTGAGCTATTCCTCCAGCCTCAAATACACACACATACTCTCTCTCTCTCTCTCTCTCTCTCTCTCTCACACACACACACACACACACACACACACACACACACACTCTTGAAAGCCTGTCTTTTGGAGTTGTACAGAGATACTTATGGATGCAATGATATAGTGTCTAAGACTTGCTTCAAAGTAACATGGAAGGGAAATAAACAGGTGGGCTTGAGATCTGTGCCTTCCATACTGGCCATAGATGGTTACCAAAATTAGTTTAAATTAAATACAATTAAAAACCCACTTCCTTAATTACACTAGCCTCATTCCAAAAGCTCAGTAGCCATGTGTGGCCAGAGGCTACTGTCCTAGGCAGCGCAGACCCAGAACTTTCCATCAGCACAGAGTTCCCTTGGAGGCTGCTGCCCTTCATAAAACAAGGCTGCCAGGAGTCAATAATTATTAAGTGGGGTGAAGGTTGTGAGGGATCATCAGCTTAGTCTTTCTACTCTTGTCTATGTTTAAAATTTGTTGTAATAAAAAGTCAAAAAGTAACAGAAAAAAAAAATACTGTGTGGGCCCAAGACACACATCCTTAGGCTGCATTTGCCCAAGTGCCACTGATTGGTAGCCAGTGGCCTGGAGCTTCAGCAGCATGGAACGGAGCATCTTAAAGCCCTGCGTTAGAGCCACAGAGTCTTAAAAGCATCAAGAGCTTTAGAGGTGATCAAGTTTGTCCTCTAAACGGAAGGACAACAGCCTTGCCAAAGTCAACCGGTTCCATCTGAACGCCCCTGCTGATGCCTGGGGGAGCAGCCTGCTTTGTTTCTGGGTGGCCTGAGAGGGCGTTTTCAGCTTTTCTCAAATACTCCGCCTCCCTTTAATCTGGGGTCATCATCTGTGCGGGCACCGTCTCAGGAGCCAAAGAACAAGCCTCATCCTGGAAGAGGGTCAGCAGGTGAGAGGTACTGACAGGCCATTCCCTATCGCCTCTCTTGCTAGTTAAGCAAGCAGGACTGGTTGTTGCTTGTACAGGAATAACAGCAACAATGTTTTCTGAGCGTGTACTCATGTGTGCATATGTGATAAGCCCCATGTATTTGCATTTTCTCAAGGCATCTTTAGGAGAATCTTAAGAGGTAGATTCTGGATCAGGTCTGTATGCCCAGCACCAAGGCTGAGCCGGGAGGATCTCAAGTTCAAGCCAAACCTGGGCCAGTTAGTAACTTTATGATTAGACCCTGTTTCAAAACAACAACAGCAAGAACAAAAGAAATGGGCTTGGAATATAGCTCAGGGTGACATCCCTGAGCTCAGTCCACAGGACTGGGGGGAGATTGGTGGGTACTAACACCATCCTCATTCCACAGGTGAAACTGGTGAAGAAACCTGCCCAGGTCACACAGCCAGAAAGTCAGGGCACCTTGATCTCTGCCACTCGGCTTTCTTGCCCAAGTCTATGGAAAATTCAGAATTCTCAAGTGTCCAACTGAACTTTAGAGTAATTGAACCCCAGGCAGTGAAATGACTTACTCAAGACACTGGTCTCAAAAGTTCTACTTAGTTTATATCAGAATTTATTAAACACCTACTGCATATGAGGATTTTACTTCCTCCACTCCTGTGAGCCATACCTGTAACATCCTGGGAACCCACCCAAGGTTGTTCCTGTTACCTCTTCTGCACTGTTCTTAGCTTTGGCCCACTATAGTTCTGGGCCTAACACACCTGAGTGCTGTGCCCCCAACTGCAAAACTGCCTACGCTGCCTGAGTGTCTGCCAATGGAGCACAGACCCAAAGCCTGCCACAACAGCACTTGTGTTCCAAGAACCTGAATGGACCTCATCACAGCCAGTGCCATCAATGATGCAGAACATCAGCCCTGCGCCAGGAGAGGGAAGAAGAGATAATGTCTGAAATCCTCTGGGTTTTTTGTTTGTTTTTGAGACAGAGTCTCACTCTGTAACCCAGGCTGGTCCCGAACTCATTGCGTAGCCCAGGCTAGCCTTGAGCTCACCACAGTCCTCCTGCCTCAGCCTACCAGGTGCTAGGATTACAGGCATGCACCACCACACCCAGCTTATGTGGTGCTGGGGAACTGAACCCAGGGCCTTATGCCTGACAAGTGCTTTAACTTGCTGTGCTATTCCTCCAGCCCTCCCCTGGGCTTTTGACCTGCTGGGAAAGCCAGGCAGGCAGGCAGGCCTGTGGGGAGAAGAGGGTAAGTATAATGCCGGGGTAAAGTCTGAGGATGAGAACCCAGAATGTTTTATTTTACATAAAATAAAAATTTAAAAATACTTTTCAAAGTTTTTTCTTTGGCTTTGCAAAACAGTATATGGTTGATTATACTTACTAGGGCTGGTGGAGGAGCACAGCAGTTAGAGTGCTTGCCTAGCTCTAGCAAGCACAAGGCCCTGGGTTCAATTCCCCAGCATCTCAAAAGCCAGGGTGGTGGTGCACACCTGTAATCCCAGCACTCGGGAGGCTGGAGCAAAAGGATTGCCATGAGGGCCAGTCTGGACTGCGGAGCAAGACTCTCCTCCCCTCCCCACCCAAAAAACCCACTTAACTAGCAGAAGTTAGGGTTGCTTGTGTAAGCATGTGGGCTAAGCATGTTGGCTTGGAAGCCTGTCTATCTGGCTGCACACCCAGGCTTCACTGCTCACTAACTGGGAGGCCATTCCTCTCTCTGCCTCAGAGAAAACTGGCTAACATGGAGCGCTACTATGTGCTGTGTAAACATGTTCCCTGTATGACTTCAGTGAGCCTCCAAAATGGCAAGTCACAGAGACCGTTATCACCGTTGCTTAATGGGAAAGCAAGGTAAGGCCCAGAGAGTTTAAGTGACTTGCCCAAGACCACACAGTGCCAGAGCCAGAGTTTTGGACCACAGGCCTATCCTCACCTGCATACTTCCTACCTGACAGGATTGCAATGAGGACCACTGACCTAATCTGCCCTAATAAATGACAGCTATAATTTGCAGTAATATCTGACTTTTTAAAGGCAGATGAAATATAGGCACGTATTACTTGGTTAATTAAAAGCCAGAAGTAAAACCTTCTGGCAATACAAGAAATATCTAATTAGTAAGTGGAAATCTCCCTTAGCCCCCACCCCTGAACCCTCAAGATTCAGTGAGTGGAGGGAAGTCTCGCTTTTTCTAACTGCCCAAGGTGTGTCAACAAGTGTGTATTGCTCTTCCATAAATAAACAAAAATGCTAAGCGGATTCCATTTTGGAATTATAACTTTTGCCTGGTCAAGGGAGTGGAAGATGAGGTCTGAGGGGTAGTAGTACATATGTGTGAATTTATTCAGGAAAAACTGCTCAGAAGAAGTGGCAGTGGAACTTGGCCCCGAAGTGGGGGGGCCCTCAACAGTAGATGAGAAAGTAGAGGTCAAGGGCACCAGAGCAGCTGGGCTGTCCCAGGGAGACAGGGAAGCGGGGCTGCCCTGAGGCTCCAGAGCAGCAGAGTCAGATCCAAGCTTCGGAACAGTCCCTCTGGCTGCAAGTGGGGGCTGGTACGCTTATAGGATTTCCCACAGGAGGAATGTGGACATCCTGACAAAGGTGGTGTGGAATGGAGAGGCCACAGTAGATCCCAAACAGCCTCCCTCCTCTCTCCAGGGGCTTCGCCCCAGCTGCGGGGTTCAAAGCCATTTCCTGGCAACCCTCCCTCCTCCCACTCCCCAGGGCTTCTCCTGTGTGGTCTTTATAGATCAAGCAGGGGACGCTGAGCCCAACTGCCGCCACTTTGTCTGTTAGGAGAAGCTCTAATGGCCTGTTGCAGCCTGATGGTCAGGAGGAGGAGAGCGGGTGGGGTGCAGAGTGACCTGGAGAGGGTCTCTCAGGAGGCGGGTGTGAGGCCTGAACTGGCCTGCACAACCCCACAAAGGCAGAGCAGGGCAGTGCCCCAAGAGGAGGAGGGTCACTGCCCCAAGTTCAAGGCTTTGTAAACATCTTTCAGCTGTGAGACTGAATATTCAAAGCAAAAACTTAGATACAGAACCAAAATATTAGAAGAGAAATTCAGAGAAGCCTGCTGAGTTGAAAAGACTGTGTGACACACAGTTTAAAACCCACTAAAGAACCCAACCTTCCCTGGCCTGACTGTAATCATAATTGTTAGCTACTTCTGTGTTCCTGGTACTACACTAAATACTATATACATATGTTATTTGACTTGCTATACCCTCAAGCCAGAGGAGAAAGGCGTTATTATCAGAATGTCTATTTTGCAGATGAGGAAATCAAGGCACGACCAAGTTGAACCATTTACCAGAAGTCACAGGAAGTGGCAGATGCAAGGTATGGCTGAACTCCAGACAGAGGTGTTCTGAACTTTTACTCTCTGGTCCCAGGGGGGAGATTGAAGACTAAAGCACTGAGATTCTATCAGCCCAGCCCGCAGCCCACTCCTGCGTGTGCTGCCTCTCTGTCCAGCCATCCCTTCTCTATGATCTAGCTGGTCCTCACCAGTCTGCAAACTTACCCTGGCCTCCCTCCAGGGTACTGTCCGCCCAGCAGCCAGAGTAGACATGGCAAAACAGAAGTGAAGACCCGTTCCTCCTCTGGTCAGATTACCCTCTGTGGCCCCTGAGGCCATGCATGATCAGGACCTGCCAGTCTGTCCGGTCAGGTCCCAAACCAATCCCTCGGTCCTGCAACTGGGGCTTCTCCTTCCTTTCCTTCAGTACTTTTCCCGCTGTCCTTGTTCGGCCGTGAGCCCACAGGCCACCTCGTCAGAGAGCCTGGCTCTGATCGCAGCATGTCCACAAGCCACACCTTCCTCCCTGGCAGTCTATTCCATTGTCTCGTTTTTTTCCCAAGGGACTTACTTCCAGCTGACCTATTATAGTTTATATTACATATACAAAATATATATTACACTTTGTTTATTCGTCTTCCCCATTAGAGTCCTGAGCTGCAAGAGACAGGCTTCACCTTGTTCACCACTCTGTTCCCGGCACTTAGAACAGTACCTGGCGGGCAGCAAGTGCTCCATAAATATTTGTTGAATGAACAACTGCAGATTAAATGAATGGCTGCCATGTCACTATGGCTTCAGAGGCTGCCTGCCCCCTCACTTGCCATGTGCTCAGTGAAAAAACCTTGGCCCCAGTGTGATGGCAGTAATGATTGCCAACAATTTTTAGCACATTACAACGGGACCAGCCCTTGCCGAACCCTCGGCACATAGGGTCTCATTAAGCCCAAAACAACCCAAAGGTGGGCGGGTACCATTATGTTCCCTGCTTTATATGGAATGAGAGATTCTATGGCTTGTCAGATTCACCCACAGGAAGTGGTAGGGTCAGAATTTGAATGGAGAACTTTGAATCCAGAGTCCATGCTCTTAATTTTATGCCAAGAATATAGCTTCCCACAGAGGAGACCAAAGCCCAGCTTCTGCAACCAGCAGCTCGTGGACTTGTTTCAGAACCTCTGGAGGGCAGAGCTTGTTAGCAGGCCGAGGGAGCAGTACTACAGCCTAGACACAGAGAGAGTGTTAGAGTGAAGCCCCCAAAGCCCAAGTGTCTCCCACCCCGCCCTCCCCAGTTCAAGGTACCCAGATCCTGACAGCCTGGGAGGAATCCAATGCCAGGTCTTCTCACACTAATTGGCTTAGCTAAACCATGCTTATCTGGGCAAAGCTGGGGCCCAGGAGTTCAAGATTAGGGAAAGCAGGATTCATGGCTTACTGCTCCACTGCCCACAGGGTCAGAGGAGACAGAGTTAGGACTTTAATTGGCTTAACAGCCCTCAGTGGCTTAACAGCTTAGAGGATTGGCAGAAGGAGGGAGGGATGAAGACACAGGCTGGTGACCAGTCAGTCCACAGCCAGATTGTGCCCCACCAAATGACTGTTTGCTTTTCTTTTAAGGATTCAATCTGTCACTGCATGGAGACGTTGATTTAGGACCTCCCCCCCCCCCCCCAACACAGCTGGGGACAATCCTGAATTGGGAAATGACACAAAGCTGGGCAGACACCAACCCTCCCTCAGCTTACTCAGTGAGTGAACACATGAACAAGTTACTTGACTTCTCGGACCTTACTTCCTTATCTGGTAATTGGGTGTATCAGTAACCATTGGAGTAAAGATTTCAGGGTAAAATGAGATGAAATGTTTTGTGTGCCTCTCATGGACCCTCCTGGGACATGGTAGGTGAGTGTTGTCTGTGAACAGCATCATTTTATGCTTAAAACAATGGTATCTTTTTGTGTGTGTGTGCTAGGGATTAAGCCCAGGAAGAACTGAGCTACACCCCCAGCCTTCCTTTCCCTCCTCTGTGACAGAGCTTCACCAGGTTGCCCAGTCTGGCCTTGAACTAGTGACTACTGATCCTGCTACCTCAACCTCCTGAGTATCTGAGATTATAGGTATGTGCTACTAACTTCAGCTTAATAATATCTTCTTTGTAAAATGGCCTTATCAGGACTGGGGTGTAGCTCAACTGGTAGAGTGCTTGCCTAGCAAGTACTAGGCCCTGGGTTTCATTCTTCAGCTCCACATAAGCTAAGTGTGGTGGTGTGTGCCTGTAATCTCAGCCCTTGGGAGGCAGAGGAAGTAGGATTGCCATATATTCAAGGCCAACCTGGGGCTACATAGTGAGTTCAGGAACCTGGCTCAAAAAAAAAAAAAGCCTTATCAATTATGAAGAGCTTGCCTGAAATTATAAATTAGATAGGTCCAAAAAAATTGTTTCCTTTGGCTATACTATTTTTAAAAATCTTAATTAGTAGTTGAAAATTGGGAGAGTTCACACAAAAACTCCCAGTTTTCCAATTCTCTTGAACAATGAAGTCTTGACAATGTTGAGTCCTCAGTTTCCACTGGCACTGCCAGGGTGGCGAGGCAGCAGCCTCCTCTAGTCCAGGGCTATTTCTCCCTGTAATGACTCCTGGTCTGATACCCCATGAAACTATATCTGTGTTACCCATCTGATTCCTCAAAGCATTTAGCTTTTAATTTGGTGTTGTACAAGGCTGAGGATTTGAAAAATATCTTTTTGATTACAATTATTTTATTCAAAATTGGGGGTATGGGATCAGGTGAATGCCTAGCCAGCCTCTCAGGTGACCCTAGAATGCTCAGATGTATATAGCCTTTTTTAATATCACAGGTCCCACCACGCAGAACATCTGCAGAAACTGCTGCAATGGCTGCCATGTGGTGTCACCACTGGTCTAGACTCTGCCAGCCCCAGAGCGTCCTCAAGACCTTTTCTGAGTCCTCCCCCATTTAGCTCTCAGGCATTCCAGAATTCAAAGTTTGTAGAACAAGGGTTCAAAGACCCAGAGTTAGAATTCTAGCTCCGTTAGTGTGACCTAAGGTACCTGAGCTGCAGAATCTGATTCAGAGAGAACAGCCCACTGTCGGTCCTTCCCTCCCAGCTCTCTGCAGCTCCTCACTTCTCTCTGAAAGTGATTCCCGCTCTGTGCAGGGAGTAAAGCACACAGTAGGTCACCAGCTCATTTCAGAACCTCTCCAGAACACAGCACTTGTTAGGAGAAAAGGGAGCCATACTGCAGCCTGGATATAGACATTGTATTTGACAGAGGTCCCCAAATCTATTCTGATGACTTTAAGCTGTTCTGAGCAGTAGTTAGGTGCCCAGACCACCAAGCTAGGACATTGTGGAGCAACCAAAAAGCATATACAACCCTTAAGGTCATCAGATCTAATCTCCTTATTGCATACATAGGGAAACTGAGATCCAGAGGTGGGAAAAGTCTGGCCCAAAGTAACCTACAAGTACCCTGAAAGTTCCCTCACCCTGTACTTTCCCCACAGTACACCGCTTCCTCATCCTTATTCACACAGTTCAGCTCCCTCCCCTACTTTTCACATTCTTATCTCTGTGCCACAGAAGCCTGACTTTCTATCATCCTGGAATCTTGAACTCTCAGACTCATATTTCTTCAAGCTTGGGAGACACTGTAGTGGCAGAACTGCAAGGCAGATAAATTGAACTTGGGCTTTGAAGGCAGAGAATCTAGAATCCCAGCTTTTCCAGTCCATGGCTATGTGACCTTGAGCAAGGATGCCCCTCATTTCACCTCCATTCCCTCATCTGTCAAGTAAAAATTATATTACTAACCACATGACAGGATCATCAGGAGGGATACAGGAGATAAAGCAAGTACAAAGGCAACCAGTAGGCTTGGGATAAAATGGGCGCTTAATAGGATAATTGCCACAGAACTGTAAATTAAGGTTCTTGCAACTAACTGAATGCTTAAGAGAAATGGCCCTGACTTTATCAAAGGGAAGAATGGACAAAGTACAGGACACATACTCTATCTAGATTGTTCCAGACCTGATACTGCTAGGGCCAGTTTTTTTTCAAGGGACACTAGGAGTCTCAATTTTAAAAATTATCACACAAGCTATACAAAACACTTCCATAGGCCAGTTTCCACTCCACAGCCACTGACTGGATTGTTATTCCTGCAAAATCTGGCATCCCAATGCTCATTTTATTTCTTCTTTATCTTTCTTTTCTTACTTGCTTTCTGTCTTTTTATTTTTATTTTTGAAGCAGAATCTCACTCTGTAGTCCAGACTAGTCCTGAACTCACTATGTGGCCCAGGCTGGCCTCGTACTCAGGCAATCTTCAAAATGCTGGGATTATGGGTGAAGACCAGCTTACGTGGTAATGGGGGAATTGAACCCAGGGCCTTGGGCTTGCTAGACAAGCACTTTAACTAAAACTGCTGAGCTATGGCCCTATTCCCCTCTGGTCCCCTCCCATAGTGCCAACTCTTATTTTAAATAGGGAATTGTGGACATTACAAAAGGAGATTTATCTAAGAAAAGTATGGACTTGGTGGACCCTCAGCCATTTCTACTTGCTCCTCTGGTACCTTCTGCCTGTGGTCATGTTTCCCCTGCTTGAAGGAAACTCATTTATGTTCTAGAAAGAAGAGACCTATTAGCTATTAGCTTCTTATAAGTGAATTCTGAATGGGGAGGAGGGTAGCCAGTGAGTCATGGGGCAGCTGGCCCACTTTAGGCTGGAGGGAAAGGGGGATGAAGCTTTGGCTACCAAGAATAGGAAGTTACCATTTCAACATCTAAAAATAACTTTCACCATCTGTCCACTCAGGCACAGAATGATAAATGCAGATTAGTTCCTGGATGTAGACATGAATATTTTTATGTGTCAAGCGAATAATAATAACACTACCTTGTGTGGATATCGCCCCACCCCCTTTTCCCCAGACGAGATAAGCGGAATACACACATTATCTTGGCAGGCATAGATGGGGAAACCAAGGCAGAGGAAGAGAGAGAATCAGCCACACAGCTAGAGTGACACAGCAAGTGAGCAGCTGGGACAAACCCTGGGAGTCCTGTTTCCAACCCTCAGCCCAGAACAGAACCTTCTGAGTTATGCAGATTGTGTTAACAAGTAGCAGAATAAATATAACAACAGCAATAATCACCCCTTTATATCTCTAGAGCGAAGTTTTCCATGCTTCTCCCGCATTTGCTATAATCGTCATAACTCATTACATTCCCCAAATGTGTTCCAATCTGCAGGGTCCTCACACACACCCTTTATCACTTGACCATCCCAACACATAAGAAAAATGTAATGCTAAGCCAATCAGATGAGAAGAGTGGGGATTCTCCTTCATTTCACAGGTAAGGAAACTTGAGGAGTGGAGGAAGAGGGAGAGGGAGGTGTGTCTCATAGCAAGTAAATTCATTTCTTCACTGCACAGTAGAGCTCAGAGTTCTAGAGCGATGTGGATTAAAGAGGAGCTCGAGCTTTAGAATTCCCCCTCTGTCCAATTAACTCAGCCCAGCAGGCACCGTCAGTCCTGGCGCACGAAGAAACCTGGAAGTGAGCAGCTCGAGCAAACCCTCAGCTCTGCCTTGGTGTCCTAGGATGAAAGGGCAGCCAGTGGACGTGTAAAATCAGATTCAAGACTCCAAGTCTCCTTGGAACGCTGAAGAAAGCCAGAAAGCTTCCCAGCTGGGTCCAGCACACCCTTTACCAAAAAGCTCAAAAAGTTTAGGTGGGATAGTCACTTAGCTGCCTCAAATTCTTCCTCTCTTGGGAGGCTGGGAAGGGGCTGCAATTCCAAACAGAGCTTCTTCGAGAGCAAGGAAGGACTTCTGAGCTCTTTCCTAAGTTTAAGCTCTGCACTCAGAGAGTCAGAGGGTCGGGGCTACAGGATGCCTGCCCTATGGCTCTGTTCCAAGCCTCGCATTTATACTCCTGAGCCCCGGCTCCTCTGTCTTCCTCACACAACACCCAGGGAGGGTCTCTGTCTCTCCTTCCCGCCCCCCCCCCCGCCCCCCGCCACATCCTCTCCCCTTGCAGTGGCCAGATCGGACTGGATGTCTCTGGGGTTCGACAGGATTTAGGGGAAGAGGTCAGGAGAAGCTGACTGGGAAGAAATCAGAGCTGCAGTGGGGTGGGGCGGGGAGGAGGTCAGGACAGAAGGGGGCCTGGAAAGGTCAGAGCAGGGCTGGGTCCTCAGGCAGCTCCGGGTCACCCCCGCTCCTGACACTCAGCTCCCTCCGCCTGCTCTTCTCCTACCTCCAGACCTGGCCGAGCTGCAGGAGGTGGACGAGAGTCTGCAGCAGCCAGACGCAGAGCCGGCAGCAGCGACGGCGGTAGGCACTGGCCGAGGAGGGCGCGGGCCGGGGGCCCAGCTCGGGGCTGCCTTCTTTGGTCCTGAAGGCGGTAGCGCTGTCCTTGGTGCTGATGGCGCCGCCGCCGGGGCCGCTGTCCTTGGTGCTGACGGCGGGTCCCGGGGCCCCCGCGGGCTCCGAGTAGTCGTAAACGAACCAGCGGAAGCTGAGCAGCTGCACGACCAGCGAGGGCAGCAGCACGAAGAGCAGCGTGAGGCCGAAATAGGTGTGCTGACCCTCCAGGTAGTAGGAGGCCGCCAGCCACAGGTCCGTGGCGCCGTCGGAGAAGAACACGAGCAGCGCGCACAGCACCCAGCAGCAGTCCCGCAGCTCGTAGCGCGGCCCCGGGCCCCCCGCGCCCGCCGCCCCCGGGCCCCCGGCCACGGCCGCCGCCTCCCCGCGCCCGCTGGCGCTGCCCCGGGCTCCTCCGGCCGCCCCCTCCGGCCCCGGGCCGGCCGCGGCCGCCGCTCCATCCGACTTCGCGGCCATGTTGGCGGAGCAGGAGGCGGGGAGCGACTTCCGGGCGGCGGAGGGGGCGGGGTGCGGCGCGGGGAGGACCCTGCGCGGGCGGCCACGGCCTCCTCCTCTGCCTCCTTCTCCTCTTCTTCCTCCTCCCTTCTGCTTCAATTATTCATCTTCCCGGCGCCGCACCGCGCGCCCCTCCCCCGCCCGCCCGGCCTGTGGCCGGATGAGGCAGCCCCCCCCCCGGGGCCATCCCAGGTCACCCGCGCCGTGCCTCCGTGGAGGCGTGGGGCACCAGCCACATGCTTTCGGTCTCTCCTCTTTTCTTTATCGCCCACTCCCCACTTTCTCCTCCGCTGTTCGTCCCCAGCTGCCCGGGGGTGAGGAGGGTGGCGGGGGCAGGGCTGGGGGCCGAGGTGCTGAGCAACCCTCCCCCCCCCCATGGCTCTTTAGCGGTCACTCGAGGAGACCGCGCCACTGTCCAGTTTCCTGCGTGTTCCCTTATTGTCCCCTCCCCTCCTTTGATCTTGAGAGGTCCCTTTTCTTATTGTATTGCTGTGAGGCAGAGGAAACTGCAGTTCCTGGAGTTGCTGTCTCTTCCTCGCTCCCCTTCTCCCACCCTCGGGGACCGCTTTCATCTGGCCACAGCCCCAGTGGAGAGCCGGGCCACACCGAGAGTGAAGGGCCTGGGAGGGGGGACCAGAAGGGCGGAAGAGCAAGTGCACGAGGCCCACGCCTGAAGGCAGCTTTTCCTGGAAGTCTGTATCCCAGGTCCAGCGGGGTGGAAAATGCATAAGATAAGGCTGGGGAGTTCTGAGGGCTGAGATCCCAAGGGGCCAGTAGGCGGCCTTTATCCAGCTGACCACGGGAAACCGCTGCAGAATTGGGGCTGGGGAGCAGCGGTCAGAGTAGAGAAGTGGCCACAGAGAAGCAGCCTGCACCTACGGAGAGTGAAAGGCGATTCCAACAGTGACCCATGAGAGGAAGGGCCCGTGTCCTGGACACTCCCAGCACCTACCTCCACCCTTAGCTGAGATAGAATTTTCCAGGGCATTTATTTTCCAAACTCTGTGCAATAGTTTCTCTTTGACCAGCAGGGTCCCAAGCACAACACAATTACTAACTGATTTATTCTCACAATTTGTGAAGTAGTTCATATTTTATCCTCCCTTTTTACGAATGAAGAAACTGAGTCACACAGAAAGCGGCAGAGCTGAATTCAAGCCCATCATCTGGCTGCAGGATAAGCATTGCCACTGCCAAGGGGAAGCAGCAGAGGCAGGGAGGAGTGGAGGGGGGATCGCCCCGCTTCGGAAAGGCAGGAGGGAAGATGCGGGAGACAGCTGTCCTGGGCCAGGACGGAGCAGCCATCTGCAGTCCTGCAGCCTGGCATCCCCTTCGTACCCAGGGACTGTTTTGGTCTCAGTAATGCTTAGGAGGTTGGGGATCAGCTGTTGCCCCAAACTGAAAATAGGAACAGAGTTAGGGATTAAGGGAGTTTTCCAGGTTGGATTCAAGGCTGACAGCCCATGTTTAGACTAGAGGGAGTATGTGTCAGTTGGGCTGGAAGGTCTGAATTCCAGTGTGATTTGGAAAGGAGCATCTGTCTTTTACTCTCTTATGACCCTAGCAGGGAGATCATGGAAGGCTCAGAGCCCCTAGTGGTTGGGGCAAGGGAGAAGCTCTTATGGTCCTGGGCTTGGTCCTGCATTGTGTTGGGGCCCTTGCCTTTTCACAGGTGCCCCCCCAAGCCCCAGAATGGGGGCAGCCTCTGTCTTCACTCTCCATTTTTCTCTATATCCCAGGAGTAGCCAGTTCAAGCAGGCAATAGAAGACAGGTTTTCTGATATCTCAGAGCCAGAAAACCTGGGTTTGAACCTCATCCATCTCTGTTTTTCATGACTGTGGGTGAACCATTCAATTTCTCTTAGCTATAGAGAAAAAGAAAATGGGACTCAACCAATGCCTTTGTCCTAGGGCTGTGGGGATGGTAATTAGTGGGAACAGTAACTGGGCAGGGAGCTCCCCAGATCTCTGGCCTGCCTGTGCCCTCCTCCTCATCTCTCAGAGTCTTCCCGACACTCCCCTGGTACCAGCTCCTGACACCTTAGTGTTTTTCTTCTTCACATTGTGCAATTTATCTTATGTTTGTCTGTCTGGGATTGTCTGGGTGCTCCGTGAGGGTTGGGACAATTCCCTTATTTCCGTCACCACCAAGTCTCCTAGTGCCTAGCTGTGTGTCTAGCACTTGATAGGCATTCTGTAACAATCATTCAAGGAGATAGCAAACACACGAGTGACCAATTCAGTGACACAGGTTATTCTCCTCATTCTATGAAGATAGCATATTCACAGAGGGACAATGACCTGTGGAATGAGTAAGCCCAGGAGTGTCGGCAGCTGTACTAAGAACTTTACTGATAATACTACTTCTTATCCTCAACCCAACCATTTATTTACAGTAGAAGTTGAGCCCTAAGAAGTCAGAAAGTAGCAAAGCTGGCATTCAGGAGCTATATGTTAGAGTCTAGCCAACTTGAGGAAGTGATATCAAAGAAGGATTTGAGGGTGGGTCTGAAGTGTTGATTAGGTGCAGGGTGACCACTTGTCACAGGCACTGCAGAAAGGACTCCAGCTTGAAGGAGTTTGTACTGGTACACTCTGAGTGATCCGTAAGTTTAAAGATTCTGACTGGGACGAGCACGTACTATGAGAGTGATTTGCAGCGGGGCAGGGTAAGGACAGCTTGGGCAAAACCTCTGCAATTGGACTGACCCAGGCATATTCACAGGTCAAGAGAATCAGGAGTGGTGGCCAGTGCCTGCAGTGCCAGTGCTTGAGAAACTGAGGCAGGAGGTTTGCAAGTTCAAGGTCAGCCTGGGCTACACAGCGAGTTCAAAGCTGGCCTAGACAGAAATCCTGTCTCTTTTTGAAAAACAACAACACACACACATATCATCACCACCAACAACACGAAAGAGAAAGAAAGAGAAAAGCTAAGACATGGCAAGTTGAGTGCTGGCTGGCATTGAGGGAAAAGGAGCCACAGCTGATCAGAACTGGGCATACTCTTAGAGATCTCATCCAGGCCCGGACCCTTCTCATTTTATTTATTTATTTATTTGTTTGTTTATTTATTGAGACAGGGTCTTGCTCCATAGTCCAGGCCGGTCCTGAACTCACTATATAGCCCTGGCTGGCCTAGAACTCATGACAATCCTCTTCCCTCAGCCTCCCAAGTGCTGGGGTTACAAAGGTGTGCCGCCACACCCAGCTACTCTTTATGCAGTGCTGGGGGATCGAACCCAGGGCTTTCAGCTTCCTCAACCCAGCCCCTCTCATTTTATGCACAGAGGGAAATACCATACTAGCGACTTGCAGAGGCAGATCTGAGAGCCCTCGCTGGTCCCCGGCCCATACTGAGAACCACACGGCCATGGGTCTCATTACCCTCCCTCACTTACCCTTGCTGTGGGATTCTACAGAGGGCTCAGCCCTTGCCTGCTGCATCCTCTACTTGGACCAGTTCCTAATAAGTTTCCTTTGGCTCCTACAAACAAACTACACATGAAATAATTGTCACCACATTGTTCACAAAAGCAAATATTGGGACCAACCCAATGGCCCTTCAGAAGACTGGCTAAATAAACCATGGGGCTCCTGACCGCAGAAGAGCCTGCAGCCCTGAACACTCCATATCCTAATATGGAAAAGCTTGCACAAGGAACAGCAAGAGACAGAACAGGAGTGAGGCTGGGTGAAAACAGGGAACAGAACTCTCTGTTTTATGCCAGCCGTGGTGGCACACGTCCATACTTTCCCAGCACACAGGGCGACTGAGGCAGGAGGAGTTCAGGCTTGAGTCCTGCATAGGCAACTTACCAAGACCCTGTCTTAAAAAATGATAAAAGGGCTGGGGGGCCCTGGAGGAATAGCACTGGTTAAAGCACTTGCCTAGCAAGCACAAGTCACTGAATTCAATTCCCCAGAACCATGTAAATCATGTTTGGTCACGCATGCCTGTAATTCCAGCACTCTGGAGACTGAGGGAGGAAGATTGTCGTGAGTTCAAGGCCAGCCAGGGCTGTATAGTGAATTCAGGACCAGTCTGTACTCAAGAATGAGACACTGTCTCAAAATTAAATTAAATTAAAGGGTTGGGGTTGTAGCTCAGTGATGGTTTAGTCACCAAGTACTAGAAAAAAAATCTCATTTATGTCTTTGTATATGCTTAAAGAGACATTAGGAATTTACATAAAGGAGACTAGTGAGGGAGACCGGGAGAGAGGGGACAAGGATGGGAGGGGAACACCATTATTTCCATACTTGCACTGTTTTTTTTGCAATCATGTGAATATATTTGCCTACTAGTAAAATAAAATAATAATGGGGACAGCTGCTACTCAGCTCCTGCCAGGTGTTGTAACAGGGGAACTGGTGAACAGTATGGCCAGATGTCCTAATTATTCAAGAGAAGTCAGGAATATCAATTTCACCATAAATTTTTTTTTAAATTTTAAGCATTGACTTTAATTTTTCTCTCACGTTTTTCAGGCCAGTAAATAAGTCAGTGGGTCAGACATGGCCCGAAGGCCGTCAGGTTTGAGCATCAGTCCTGGCAGCTTCCTGCTCCCCACGCTGGACATCTCAGCACCTCAAGTCTCTGTCCTTGCGTGGGCAGGTGCAGGGCTGAAATCACCTCGCCCTGCCCCTCTCCTGGCACTGTCCAGCCCCTGCCCCTTGAGGCTGTGACATTTGGGGCTTTTAACTCAAGATCTGGAAGGCAGAGAGGGGTTATGAACTCTCAGATAATTCTCTCCCCCGGGGCGTTGCAGGCATCAAGGCCCAGCTGCCTCCTGCTGCCCACCCATCTGTCCCTGGGAGATGAGGACAGGAGTGGGGGCTAGCCCTGATGGGGGAAGGCAGGAGTCTCTGATCTGTGCTGCAGATCACTGGACGATGTTCAGGCCCAGCATCCCAGAGGAGAAACCCAGAGATCGTTAGAGCAGTGGCTGGCCTTATCTAGTTGGCGTGGGCAGAGGTTGTTCGAGTCTCCATCTCTCCCTCCTTGCAGTGTGGCCTCTTCAGAGGGGTTTTCTTGGTCACTCCTCCCACGCTGTTTTTAATTCATTGCTACCTAATACTAGCATGCATTTTTGTTCACTTGCTGTGTAGATCAGCAGCCCCCAGCTTCTTGGGCACCAGGGACTGCTTTCCATGGATGGGAGCAGGGTTGGGTGGGTGGTCCTTAGACCCTTTGCAAGCACAGTTAGGCACAGTAGGGTTCATGCTTGTATGAGATTCTGATATTGGACTGATCCGACAGGAGGTGGTAATGTGAGCACTGGGGAGCGGCTGCAAATATGGAGGGCTACTCACCTCCTGCCATGTGGCCAGGTGCCTGACAGGCCACAGTCCAGGCTAGAATGTCACTTCTGGGAACACGGCAGTCCTGCCTAGATCGCTTGTCTCCACCTCCTCTCTGCTTTATGGAGCCTGGCAAAGAGCAGGTGCTCAGCAATTCTGTGATGGGAAAGGGCATAATCTGCAAGTCAGGTGACAGCCAGTCTTGTCTTTGTCCCTTACCTGCTCAGGGGACCTTAAGCAAGTCACTTCATCTTCCTAGACCTGCTTCTGCATTTGCGAAGCCAGACACTCATGAGGACACCTTGAACTCAAGAATCCTAGGAAGTCCCCTTTGTTTCAATGTCTCTTCCAGAAGTCCTTTAACTGGCTGTACTTGTCTTCATCGGTGGCTTCCAGTACTGAGGACTGAATCCAAGGCCTCACTAAGGCTAGGTAAGAGCTTTCTCTCTGAACTATGTTCCCAGCCCTTATATATTTGTTGAATAGAAAACACAGTCCCTCAGCAGAAAACCCAAAGGCACAAAGTGGATGCATTGAAAAAGTCTCTCTCCAGCCACTAGCTCCCTTCCTCCTGTGTCGTACTCCTTCCCCCACTCTGCCTCTTCTTTCTCTCATCTACTCACTCCTCTACACAACACCCCTCTTTTATTTCATCTAACAGCCCCTTTTTAAAGCGAGTGACAGCTTGCTCATACACCGTTCTGTGCCCGCCCTTGTCTCCACCCACCAGTGTGCAGAGACTATCACACATCAGGATAGAGATGGCCATTCCCTTCATGGCGTTTTTCATTGCACGACGTCTCATGGGCTGTTTCACCAGGGCCCTGACAGAGCAAGAGTAGCTTGCCTCCAGCCTCTGACACTTCAGTGAGTAGCTGGGCAGGTGAGTCATTTTGAGTAGAAATCCTCAGCAACGGACTTGCTGACTGAGTAGTGTGTGTGTTTTTGATTTTGATAGATGCTTCAAGCCATTGGACCAATTCATCTTCCAGATACTGGCACTGAGTGAAGGTACTTGCAAAAGGCCTTTTAAGATGGATTGCAGCAAATGAGCCAGATTCTTTATGAATAGGTAAATCCCTCTACCTTGCTACATCTCAGCCTCCTCTTCAATAAAATGGGTGTTCTACTTCTTCGGGTGGAGGTGAGGATCAAATGGGGTAGTGTACAGAGAGTGCTCAGCCCAGGGGCTGGAGGTGCAGCTCAGCAGTTAAAGCACTTGCCTAGCACAAGGCCCTGGGTTCAATTCCCCAGCACCACATAACCCAGGCAAGGTGGCACACACTTGTAATCCCAGCACTCAGGAGGCTGAGGCAGGAGGATTGCTGTGGGTTCAATGTCAGCATGAGCTACATAGTGAGTTCAGGACCAGCCTGGACTACAGAGCAAGAGCCTGTCTCAAAACAAAAGAAGAAGTGTTTAGCTCAGTTCTCGGCATGTAGCTCAGTTCTTGGCATGTACCTCTCTAAAGATTAATTATTCTCCCTGTGCTTAATGTTGTTATTAGCTACTTTTTCATCGCTGAGATGCAGTACCTGAAAGCTATAGTGTAAAGGAGGAGAGGTGTATTGGACTCTAGTGGGTCTAGTCCGTGCTTGGCCGCTCCATTGCAGAACTAGCATGGCGGAAAGGTCTGCTGCCTGACCTGTGGCCACGAAGCAGAGAGAGAAGGGAGGAGCCGGGAACAGGCAGACATACATTCAGGTCAGTTTCAATGACCCACCTTTTCCGACCAGCCCTCACTGCTAAACACATGAGCCTTTGGGGGGGACATTTTAGATCTAAACCATAGCAGTTATCATTTGCCACAGTGAACTATGTAGGAACAAGGGCCTTGCTTATATTAATCACTACTATAGCATAACTTTGGTTCATAGTGGATGTCAGGTACTTATTTTATGAATGAGTGAGTCCACTTTCCACTTTTGTTCTGCCCACTAGGCCCTCCTTTAGGAACTAGCCCTGCCTACCTAGTCAGATTCTCTTTCTCCTTTCTTCTCTTCTGCTTGGGCTTTAGCCACAAGAGTCTCCTCCAAGTTCCTTCCTGCCACAGTGCCTTTGCAAGTGCTGCTTCCACTGGCTGATGTACTTTTCCTACTCCGTCCCCACCATAGCCACTCCATCTGCTTTCTGTATTTCTAATCATACTTTTATATCTTAACCAAAGTGTGACTTTCTCCAGAAATCTTCCTCCATCGTTTAGGTTAGAATCCCCTACTATACAATCTTTATGGGCTCTGAATTTTTCATTTGAGCCTTATCAAAATTAGAAATATCAGTCTTGTCCTCATGGCTGAAAGCCCAAGAAGCTCAAAACCAGGCCTGTCTTGCCTACCAGTGGATCCCTTGGGCATGGCACAGTGTTGGCACTCAGTAACCACTGGCCTGAGTGAATGCGGGAAAGCCAACACCCATTTTACAGATAGGTCAATCATCCTGTCCCCACCTAAGAGAGAGAAAGTCTTTAACTCATGGGCATCTTGTTTCCGGTAGAGTGAGCTACTCCTGTAAGGTTCTAGTTAGTGAAGAGGTGGAGGGAGAAGAGGAGAAAGAAGGGAAGATGGAGGAGAGAAAGACTCGAGCATTCATTCCCTTCACGGTTAGGTTACAGCCTCCCTTGGCCTTGCAGCACGTGTGTCTGGAACATTCTTTAAGGTCCTGGTCCCCCAAGAGAAAGGCTGTAAAGGCCTCATCCTCTGTGAGGTCCCAGACTGATGAGAAGCTAGTAAATAAAAAAAAAAAATGGTGTAGTCTCCAACAGGAAAGGGATTGATGGTATAAACAAATGAGAACCATGATACAGAGAAGAAGGTGCTGGGGCCTCACAGAGGCCGTGTGCCAAGTGACCAGGCGAGACCAACTCGACTTTCTGCACCCAGCGCATGAAAACTAAGTGCACATTTTAATTGAGAAAGTTAAGCAGTGAATAATAGTGCTTAGACACTGTAGCATATTTTGCAGCTACTAGAAAACTGGAGAGGAACCTGCACACGGCAAAGACGTCTGTGAGCAAAGAGGTGGCAGAGGGATTCGCTTGTGTCCAGTGCCTCCCACCCCAGCCCCTGCCACACTCAGCAGTGCACGGTGGCTGCTCTCTGGGCTCAAGACTGCCACAGTTCTGCAAAGACAGGCCCAAATGATTGGGACTCTAGAGGGAGTGAGAGGATGGGAGGAATGTCGAAAGGGAGCTTTCCTCTGCTCTGTAATTTAATTAATTAATTTAGTGTCAAAGTCTTTGCACTCAGCTATGCCTCCAGCCCTTTTTTGTTTTTGTTTTGAGACAGATTCTTACTACGTTGCTAAGTTGTCCAATCTGGACTCCAACGTGTGATCGTCTTGCCTCAGCCTCCAGGAGTGCTGAGATTACAAGCATGTATGTCTGACTTTATTTTCATAGTTGATAAGAATATATTCATGGAATTTAACATGCATAAATTTAGGATGAAAGGTCGTAGTAAAAGCCCAGCTCAGGGAACTGGAATGTTCTTGGCTTGCGCTCTCACTGGGGTCGCTTAAGATTTTTCAAGTCAAACCACCAGGCCATCTGTTGCCTAGTGAAAATCTAGGCATGGGGAATTGGGAGAGATGTCCCAGCTGGTGTCCCCATCTGGCTGCATGACCTTGGGAGGGTCCTGTCCCATTTCCTGGCCTCACTGTCCTCCGATTTCCGCAGAACCAGGGATGTGGGAGGATGAAGCAGGGGCAGGAGGAGAACCCCATGAATGGAAAGGATTATTCTCTGGGTCAGGGGAGGAAGGCCTCCCCTTCCACCTCCCAAGCCCCCAAGGGCTCAAAGGAAGTAGAAGGAGGAGCAGGGGACCACCCAGGCTAGCAAACAGCCTATCACAGGTCAGAAGGAGTTGCCTGCAGCTGGGGGCGTGAGGTGGTGGCCCTGGAGCACACACAGGCCAGGGCTGGTAGAGCTGGTCCCTAAGCTGCCTGGAGAATGAGGATGCTGAGCTGGGCTCCATGTGCACCCTCCACCCCAACACAAGTACACAGCCCAGAGAACAGCTCCCCCCAAGACCAGTCTGATGTGACCCTTGCGTGCTCAAACCTTGCGTAGCTTCATAGCTCCTCACGAACCTGCGGACAAAGCCCAGCCTCATCAGTGCCTGCCAGGCTGCCGGGAGCTGCGTCGCTGCAGCGTGGAGTCAGGAGCCAGATCTCAGTTAGAATCGGCCTCGTCTCCTCCTTCATTCCAAGGTGTTTATTGAGCACCTACAAGTGGGCAGGCGCCGTGCTGGGCTTTCAGTGTCATCAGGGAACACATGAGACAAAGATTCCTTTCCTCGTGCAGTATCCTTTGTAGCACAGAGAGGTTAACAATAAAGATAAGTAAATTGTGCAGCATGCTGGAGGGTAACAAAAATCTATGAAGCTTAGAGCAAGGGAGCTGAGCAGGAATATGGGAAGCAGCGAGTGTCTCATTTTCAATACGGTGGTTAGGGAGGGTTTAAAGATAGACTTGTAGGAAGTAAGGGAAAGAGCCAGGTAGACACTGGGGAAAGTGCAGGCAGAGGGCACAGCCAGCGAGTGCAAAGGCCCTGAGAAAGGATTGTGCCTGTTTTGTCTAAGAAAGATTAAGGTGGGAGGAGGCTGGTGGCTTGGAGTAAGAGGACAGGTCACGTAGAGACGCATGGGGCTTGGTGACGAGTGGGATGGGAGTGTTAGAAGGTTTAGAACATCAGGAGTGGGGTAGGCAGCACAGGGTCCTCAAGGAAGCCCAGCAGGGCTGGGATCCTGTCATAGTCCCGTGGATGGTGACGTCAGCCTGCTCCTGAGGGGGGACGCCAGGGTGTAATTTCCCTACCAGTACCTACCCACCCAACCCTGCTTCACCCCAGGCAAAGAAGGTGGGCTTCTCAGGCCTTGTGATGTCAGGGTCCAGCTTGAAGGGAGGGTGTGCCCACCTCAGAGGCTCCGGAAACCCCAAGGACAGGTGTGTGCTATGGTCACTGAATACATAAAAAATAGCAAAAGAAACAGAACCTAAAACCCGAAAGGAATAAATAGAGGAATTGTTTCTGTTGGTTCCCATCCTCAAATATCAAGGCCCCAGGAGGCACATCCGTAGACTTGGAAGGCTAAAGCTGGGGACATATTGCAGTATGACCGGGTGCAGTTTCCTTGGTTAGGAGAGACTGGAAGACCGCCACTCTACCTAGAGTTTGAAGCTCTTCTGCAGTGTCTCGTCATGCAGCGATCCTGCCTCTGGGGGGGGGGGGGGGGGGGGGGGG
>PVKB01000272.1:0-44976 GCA_004027205.1 Ctenodactylus gundi | reverse complement strand
CAGGCCCTGAGACACCCACCGTGGTCATCACCTTCCTGTTGTCCCCAGCCCAATGACCATCCCCTTGTCTAGATGACTGCAGAGTCTTCCTTTTGGGTCCTTCCCCGAGGAACAAAGACACTGGGGATGCAGCTGGTGGTTCCTCTCTCCTCTTGGTGGGGTGTGTTGCTGTATCTCCAGCCCCGGCTCCTGGCCCCTCTCCACCCTATCAGCATCAGTGAGCAGAGACCAGCTGAAACCACAGCTTGTGCAGCCAAGATTGAAGATGGCCTCCAGTCAGGCCTTGGGGATTTGGGTGGGACACTGATGGCCCTGTCTGTATCCCTGGGTGCTCAAAGCCTCCTCCCCCTCTCTGACCTCACCTCCTGCTCCTTCTCCCTCACTCATTCTGCTGCCCTAATGCTGACCTCACTGTTCTTCTGACTTGCTGAACAAAGGTTCATCTCAGGGCCTTTGTGTTTGCTGTCCCTGCTACCTGCAACGTAGTTCCCCTGCCTATTCACGTGGCTTCCCTCCCAGGGCCAGCTCCTCAGAGAAGGCCCCACCCTGGCTTCCTTGTTTTCAACAGCACCCGTGTCCTTCCCTCTCCACTTTGCTCTGTTTTCCCCGTAGCACTTGTCCCCACCAGGGTATAACATGCACCTTGATGGTACCACCCACTGGACTGGAGCTCTCTGAAGGCAGGGACCATACCTGGCTTTTGTCATGACCGACTCTCCATTACTGGACCTGAGAACTGACATAAAAGGTTCTAAAACATAAATGATCTCCCAGAGTGGCCATATTGAATCTTGGATATGACTGTGACTCCTCTCCACAAATCCCAGTGGCAAGGCTTGGCTACCAAAGGCTGGTCACTTTCAGGCCGATATGGAATTTTCCATCTACTCCTCCCCATCAGGGATCACGTGGCAGGGGGCAGGGGTCAGCCTGTCCCCAGGGTGGAAGAGAGGCAGGGCTGGGGCCAGGCCCGGGAACGCTGGTAAGCCTCCTTTGGCAAACGTCCCTGTTTCCTTCACAGGGCCTGTGTCTACATTTCTGAACCAGGAGTTGTTTACACAGAACAACCTGGACTTGGCCACAAATTCACCCTCAATAAGGAATCCTTAATGAATCTCCCTGCTTCCCCACTCCAGGCGGCTGCAGGAAGAAATTAGGTCTGGGTCTGGTAGTTGAAAGCAGCTAA
This sequence comes from Ctenodactylus gundi, assembly GCA_004027205.1. Lineage (NCBI taxonomy): Eukaryota > Metazoa > Chordata > Mammalia > Rodentia > Ctenodactylidae > Ctenodactylus > Ctenodactylus gundi. Next base: position 43,790 of record PVKB01000272.1, on the reverse strand, counting down.
GAGCCAGGCAAAGAAGAGGCACTGCTAGGGATTCTGGGGCCACAATTTGGGGGAGAGTTCAGAGACAGCAGTGGGATGGAGACCAGAGCATTTCCTGACCCAGGTTTGCACCTGACATGCAGACTGGTGAGCCACCGCCTTTCCCGGATCCCAGCATGCAGCTGTGAGATGGGGCAATAATAATCTTGTCTGTAGAAAAGTTGCTGTGAAATTCAGGTGTGGCAGTTACCAGAAGCCTAAGGGGTAGAATAAAAAGCCCAAATCAGGGTAGCAGGAGGTCAGAGCCCTCACCTCCTCTGAGCACGGGCTGGGTTTTGGATTCAGCAGCTAAACAGTGAAGGTTTGTATATGAAGATTTATAGGGAACCTTGGGTTTGTACATGAAGACTTACAGAAAACCTATAGGTTCACAAGGGGAGCCATTTTCCACCTGTTTGCCTCCTCCTGAAAGTTCTCTGGGATCCTATGGCCCACACTGATGAGCTTTTCAGTTCTTACGGGACTGCTTTTCTGAGCAGACACTTCGTTGTTGAGTCCATGATTGTTGAAGCACCTTCCTTGGGTCCACGTCAACTACTCTGGACATTGGACTTAGCAAAGGGCCTAAATGAACATTACTCGGGTGAAATTTGAAATGATCACTGCTTTGTTTCCATATAACTTGGAAACTGGAGGTGTCAAGGTTAAATACAAGCCATACTGCCATGTGGATTTCTTGGTGTTACTCGAACAGAGGAAGAATGAGTTACGTCTCCAAATCCCTTATCACTAGTCTCCATAATTTATATCCGTAATTGTCGGTGTCTCCCATTACAACGAAGTTACTAGAGGCCAAAGGATTTTATTTTGTTCACTGCTTCATCCTCAGCACCTGAAACCACTTGGCTCATACTAAGTGCTCAAGGAAGGGAAGGATACCAAGCAGCTCCGCAATCTGCTTTTTGTGCCTGCAGAGGGCGCTCAAGCCCCGCCTCCAAAATTAGGCCCGCCTCTGGCGTCTTGGTGACGCGCGTTCGTTGGAGCATGCGCGCGGCTGTTCTCTCAGTCGCGCAGGCGCACCGGAAGCCCCTTTAGAGCAGCGCATGCGCGGGAGCAGTCGGAGTGGATTTCCCAGTGGAGCTTGAGCGGAACTTGAGCGGTCCTGGAACGGAGGGGCTTCTGAGCCACCGCCAGAGCTGGGGGCCGCTATGCAGTCACCGGAGGCGGAGCGGGTGCTGCGGTACCTGGTCCAGGTGGAGGAGCTGGCCGAGGAGGTGATGGCGGACAAACAGCAGGTGAGAGTCCCGGCGGGCGCCGTGCGGAGCCCTCAGGGTCGCCGTGAGCCGGTGAGGCCTAGCGACTCCGCGACGTTAGATAACGCGGATCAAACGCTTGACTCCGCACAACGCGGCGTCGTTCACTTACCCCGCGGGTGTGGCGTGAGCGCCTGCCCCGTGGAGGTCATTCCCTGTCTTGTCCTCCCTTTCGCTACCCCTTGCCGTCCCCTCCGGATCCTTATCGTTACCACCCTGGGCGGTTTCCCTAAGCACCCGCTTCAAAATGCAGTTCCGGACCCCGCCATTGATCCAAGCGCTGTGGCCTGTTTAAGGCCTTCGGGAAATGGGGACGCGGAAATAGGACGCTGGTTATGCAGGTTTGAGCCTAGTTCTCCTGTAAGTGCCGAGGCTTTTTTCCTTGGGGAGGAAGGAATGGAACCGGATCTGGACTTTAAGAGGATCCCTGTGGCTGCAGCGTGAAGTTTGTGATCTAGCCGGGGAGGCCAGCAGGGGGCAGTGACCCTAGTGCATCGAGATGGGTTTGGACAGGTGGTGGTGGTGAAGTGATGGGTCCGAAGCCTGTTTTGAAGACTGACTCCACAGGTTCTCATAATGGTTACTATATATAGCAGGCCTTTAGCTTATTTAGTTCCTTGTACAAGGCACAAAGTAGGTACTGTTCATACCCAGGATTCAAACCTGGGAGTTCCACCTCCAGAGACAGGACACTCAACGCACAAATCACTGCCGTCTCGCGCCCAGAGTAGCACTGTGCTACTGTGGTGCTAGTCCAGTCTTATGGGTTTTTTTTTTTTTTTTTTTTTTCTTAATGGCACTAGGTCAGAATTAGCAAAAGAATTTGTCTGAAAATGGTTCTTCTTAGGCCTATTTAATCACAATATCCAGACAAGAGGTTTTCACTCCCTGGTGATTCTGATACACCCTTAAGTTTGAGTGGATAGATTATCCATTTAGCCAATAAATACTTAGAACTTTCTGGGGTCTTTGCACCTGCACAAAGAGTGACCTTAAGAAGGTGTAAGCCGGGAGGAGAAAGATTCACACATCAGTCCATTTTAGGCTGGATGTGCGGAGTAACCCAGGAGTGGTGAATTGCCTTGTCAGCTCCTTGGTTGTTGATAGATGACAGGTGGGAAAGAGGGAGCTAAGCTCCTGTCTCCTCCTGTTTTTCAGATTGTGGACCTGGATACCAAGAGGAATCAGAACCGAGAGGGCCTGAGGGCCCTACAGAAGGATCTCAGCCTCTCTGGTAAGTTTCAGTTTCTTCACTGAACTCTAGAAAGCAGTTTAGTCATTATCTTTGGGTATTTATTTATTTTTAATGGTCTGGCTTTGTATCCCAGGCTGGCCTTGAATACATAGCAGTCCTCCTGCTGCAGTCTCCCAAGTGCTGGGATTATAGGCATGTGCCACCCCCACCCCACCCCCCGCTTATGTGGTGGGGAAAGGAACCTAGGGTCTTGAACTTGCTAGGCAAGAGCTCTGTTAAGCTTCATCCCCTTAGTCTTCTTTTGAAGGCCTTTACCTTGTCTCTGGTGGAGACCAGGCTCCAGGAGGCCACAGCTGTGTGGTTCAGCTTTGTGGGAAACTCAAGTAGTCCGTGGGGAAGAGGGAACAAGTGTTGGCATTCTGACAGAGACTGTGCTCAGGATTTTGGCTGTTCAGTGACAGGCTGGTGATGGCCAGCAATGAGAGTGCCGGGCAGAGATGTAGACAATTACAGTCCCAGCCCTTGGCTCTATGGACAAGAAAATCAGTATAAAACAGAAAATTGAGATGAAGTAGCTAATGATGGAGCTTGATACAGTGTTGAGGATATACAGGAGGAAGGGGACAGGGCTGTTCAGATGAACCAAGTGTCCGTGGCATAAGGTGGGGGAAAATGGGGCCAATGAGTTGCACCTGGAGAGATAGGCAGCACCTGAGTCATAGTGAAATGCCTTGAGGGCCCACAGGAGACCCTTGTATTTTATTTGAAGTACACTGGGATGTACAAAAGCTTACATTGCTGGAATAAAATCCACAGTTGTCCTGTAAGACTCTATGTAACCCAACCCCCCTCAGCTCTCCAGTGTCACTCCCCCCTCTCCTGTCACCTTGCTCATAGATTTACACTGCTCTCTGGCCCTGACACCCAAGCACACAGTGCATCTCTGCTGTTCCCAGTTCCCCTGCTTGTCTCTCGCCTCACTAGATGTCTGCAGGGCTTACACCCCTCCTTTCCTCTTTTGGCCTGGATGTCACATCCCTGGTGAGGCCTGGATCAACTGGTATAAGTAACAGGTCCTTGCCAGCATTTCTTGTCCCTCATTGCTGGCTGTAGTTTTCAGTACAGCCGTTACCAGAGTCTAACAGTCATTTTGCCATTCCCTGTCCCCTGCTATCACACAGGCTTTTGGAGGGTAGGAATTCTGTCTTACTTCTTGTGTCTTAGCATCTATAACAGTGCTGACCGGTAGTGCTCAGGAAAAACTTGTTGAGGAAATGTTTTCCATTTCAGAGGATGTGATGGTTTGCTTTGGGAGCACGTTCATCAAGATGCCTCACTCTCAGACAAAGGAAATGATTGAGAAAGGTAAGGCTGCCTGGGGCTGGGCCAGGGACATGGCTGCCTTGCCCACCAGTGTGGGCAGTTTGATGGCAGGTGGAAACGCTGCATTACAGAGTTTATGGCGTAAGGATTTTCATCCCTACTGTGGAGTTGGGAGGGAGGTGTCTAGCGTAATACTATTTATCAGTGAAGAATGGTTTGGGTTACAAATAACAGAAAACCTAACATTGAGGCTTAATGAAATACAGCTCTGTTTTTCTCATGTAAGAGCTTGCCCGTAGGATGAACATAGCTGGCCAGCGGAGGCACCTTGGCACATTTTCATGGTGGAGGTACCACCGTTGCACATTACAGGCTTCGTGTCCACGTGCCAGGCTGTAGGAGAGAGAGGCAAAAAGCTTCTTCCACACAGGGCCCTTGCTTTCTTTTTACGAATAAGATCATTTTCCACAAAAACTTTCTGCTAACCTTTCATTGATCAAGCCACTTCTAGCTGCAAGGGAACCTGAGTGATGCAGCTTTTTATTTTTTACACCTTGTGCAGTTGAGACTGAGTTGAAAATGGAGATTTGGGGAGAGCAGTTCTCTGCAGAAGAATCCAGGCTCAGGATCTCATACTGGGCTCTTCTGGCCCACAAACATGGTCTGATCGCTCTGTCTACTGGGGGTCTGGGACATCATCAGGGCTCTCAGGGATTGACACAGAATAAACATGTTCACAGGGCACTAATTCTTTATAAAGAAGTAAACTCAGGCCAACGCTTGCCTAGTTTGGGCTTCTGTCCATCAGAAAGAAAGCCTAAGGGAAGACTAGCCAGATGATTTCTGGGAGCATGTGGCATGCCCCCATGGAAGTCGGGACATCAGCCTTAATGAGCATGCTGCTGCATCTCAAGCTTCATCTGTTGGGATGACCTTTTCTGTGCTCTAAGTTGACTGGCCACAGCACTAAGCTGTTCATTGATTTGAGTTCCTAAAATTTTTCAGCTGTCTTGGGGTCGGCTGGGTCCTTCTGTTGGTCTGGTCTCAGTTAAACGTGCACCTTCCCTGTGCGAGGGTGCCCTGTATAATGAGACCGCTGAGCCAGGAGTTAGGACTGGTGCTCAGCCCCGGCCTCAGCTAGCTGCATGGTCTTAGGTCATGTCCTTCTGGCCTTTAGTGGCTGGGTCACTGCTCCCTGGGTCCCTCTCTGTAGTATAGCTCTAGTGGTTCACTGTTTGCCCATCTCTTCTTCAGATCAAGACCACCTGGATAAAGAAATAGAAAAACTGCGGAAACAACTTAAAGTGAAAGTCAACCGCCTCTTTGAGGCCCAAGGTATTGAACTGGGGGAACAAGGAACCAGGTGTTAAGAGAACTAGCAAAATACCCTGGGGAGTGAGAAGCCTTGAGGTGACATGTGCCTAGCTCTGGAGTGTAGGCAGTGGACAGTAGTAGGCTGTAACTGCCCAGGCATAGGCCAGATACAGGGAAGCTTATTCCTGTCACAGCTTCTTTTCCAGGCACCAGGAACTGCCTGTGGTGATCTCCCATCACATGCCAGGATAGCCCTGACAGGAAGGTCAGAAGGCCCAATCAGGGGCCTGAGGGCAGAGCTGAGATTCTGGCTAAACCCAAGCACTTCAGAAAGGTCACAGGTCTGGCAAAAGCGGGGGAGGGGAATGGATGTGAGTAGCAGTCACGAAGTCTTGATGTCCCAGGAGGGAGTTTTTGAGCGTCATTCAGTTCGTGGCAGGATCCAGAGCCCATTCCTTGCAGGCTCTGGCTGTGTTTGGCAGCGTGGGTGCAGTGTTACCCGCGTCCCTAGGCCTGACTGCAGAACTGGCAGGTAGGGCAGCAGGAGGCCTGGTGTGCTCACGGGCTGTCTTCTCCTCCTAGGCAAACCGGAGCTGAAGGGTTTCAACCTGAACCCCCTCAATCAGGATGAGCTTAAAGCTCTGAAGATCATTTTGAAAGGATGAGATTCAAGTTGGGGAACCTATGACCAGCATCCTCTCTGCAGGGACCTAGGACCCTCTGGCCTTGAGATCTGCAAGAATGGAATTGGCCCTGGAAGGAGCCAGGTGTTGTGAAGCTGGCCATAGTTCCTGTATACAGCCTACGTTTGTGGCGTTTTCCTGCTCTGTGGGAAAAGGGATCCCCCAGCCTTTCCCTGTGTGCTGTGCCTGACCACTGGGGCTCAGTGGACACAGGCCCTGGTAGTCACCAGTAGATGTGGGTGTGAAAATGACTTCAGCAGGTGGCTTCTCAGCAGTGGCCCTCTGTCCACACAGGCAGAGTAGGGCCGCGCCTTGTGCCAGCGTTCCTCAGGATGGAGAGGCATACGGTGCTGTAAGTGATGGGAGGGCAATAGAGCAGGCAGCTGACAGGGGCCCTGCGGGAGGCTCGGGCTCCTGGTGCTCTGTGTTCACCATGGCCATCTAGTGGGCAGCTGCGCGTTTCACTTGGTCTCCAGCTCTGCTGGTTGTCTTGCTGTTGGGCCCCTGGGGTTGCTCCTCGGTTAGGAGCGCCTTGCGGAGCCAGCCTAGGGAGCGGGTTCCCACCACCCCACCTCTGAAAGCAGGATCTGGTCCATGCTGCTCTGGTTCCCAGGTGTCTTCCTGGTTGAGATCCTCATGTATGTGCTCTAAGGACAGACCTGCCCTGTGTGCTTCCCATGGGCTGAATATTAGCTTAGTAAATAAATAGCTGTAGTCTTCATTTTATCTAGTCCTGCACTGAAGGGATAGCCCTTCATCTACTGTAATATACATAAAGGGTAGGTGGCTTAGACAGTGACCAGTGACAGTGGAAAGAGCACACCTCAGCTGTTCCCCTCTAAGAAACTAGAAATTTGGGTTGAGGTGGATCTTCACTCGTAAATGTTGCTTATTCAGAAAATGTGTAAAACCTTGAGTGTTAGTCAGCCAGAACAATTTACCAATCCAGGTGGCCCAGACGTGCAGTTTCCCATCTTTAGCTTCCTGTGTGTTTTCCTTGTGATTGCGCTGAAGAGGTGAAGAGAGAAGCGGCCTGCTCTGTGTCCATCCACAGGGGCTAAGCAGTGGGGATCTGAGCTCTAGTGTGAGACACGGCCCAGCTACAGCAAGGCTGAGCCGCTCCTGGAGCCCCGAGGGAAACAAGTTCTGGGACACGAGAGCAAGGACAGACCAGGTGCCCAGACAGCTAACTGTACAGAGGCCCCATGGCTCCGAGGCAGCGGGGTGGAGCCCAACAGTGAAAGGGAAGATGTCACTATATCGTTTTGTAGATTTTACACTTTAAACCATACAGATATGTTACATATGGTAAAATTCAAATGTAAAAATAGTAAGGAGTTGGAGAATTTTTCTGGTAGGTGCTGTTTGGTGTGGCTGCCTGGCTTACGAGTCCTCAGAACATTACCCAGCCTACCTGGCAGCGTGGATCTAGGCCAGAGAGCCAGTCAGTTCTTCTGGCAGTGGAACCTGGTGGGCTGCGTGGGCTTTCCTCAAGCACAAGGAAGGAGGGAAGCCCCCATTTTCTATAAGCAAAAGGGCCAGAGCTCAGCTCCTGGCTTCCCAAAGCCAGCTGGCTCACTCTTGGTTTCGTCAGTATTTTCCTTCCCCAAATCCCTTTAGGCTTGGCCTGTGTAGCCATTCGCAGCCAGAGCTGCCCCACATCCCCCATGGTGGCCTCCACAGAGCTGGTAGCCCAGCAGGCCAGGCTAGTTGCACTCTGAGAGGAGCTTCGGAACGCAATGGAGGAATACACACAAAACAAAACATTTTTTACTTGCACCCAACTCCCCAGACTATCTTGCCTGTCAGCCTGAGGCTTTCTAGTTTTTAAAAAGCTCAGCTCCTAATCCCAAATAGCAGGGTCAGGAGGTTCCTGAAACACCAGCTGACTAGAGCCAGGCGTTTCATAGAGCCTCTCAGCACTGCCTTCACGTTGACTGAGAAATGGGGATGTTCTGGATTGCGGGTTTTCAGATGCTGGTCACAAGAGGCCGTGGACTTGCGACATGCAAGGTCAGGGTTTTGCAGAGGACAGGATGTGTTTAAGGCTCAGCTTGGGACCATTTCAGCATGACCTGAAGCATGGAGATGGTGAAGCCAGGACTTGGCTGAAGCCGGGCACATCCCCTCAGCCAGGCCCCGTGACTACAGGGAAAGCCTGTGCTCATTTATTAGATGTCATCTCTCCAGGGTAGCAGAATTTACTGCTCTTGTCTGTGTCACCAAGATAGTCAAGGTTAAGACGCGTCCTGGCCCAGGGATTGGCTGCTGGCTGGTGCAGTGATTCCCAAGGGCATGGTGGGGAACCTGAGGGCCAGTCCCAGCAGCTCACCCACAGTGCAGAGGCTGCTTAGCCAGCAGAGCTGCTGCCAGGATGGAGGGGGGAAGGGGTGGAAGAGGGGACAGAGGCACACACTGGGGTGCCCAGGCTGGGTGATACCTCCCAAGCCCCCTCTCCTGAGCTGGGGTCAACTGGAAGCTTTCTTCTGGGCTTGAAGGGAGCAGAACAGCTCCTTCAGCTGTTTTTCCCGATCATTGACGCAGCCTGGAAAGGAAGCTGGGTGTTGGCCAGGATGGCCTGTGCTTGAGGGGCAGGTGGGGGCCCTGTGCACTCATTTCCTGGAGGGAGGCTGGGACAGCAGGAGGCCTGCAGCCACATACAGCCTGGGGTTTCCATCCTGGCTCTGCTGCTAGTGTGTCATTTACCTTGAGCGTCAGTTCGCTCAATTACAATAACTACCGCCTTGCGGTAGATGTAGACGTAGGGCTCAACAGCAAAAGCTGGCCCTGCCTGGGGCTTCCCTCCGGAGAGGCCGCCTCAGGCTGGACACAGGGACTTGAGCCACACAGGAATGGTTGTGGGTGAGAGAAACAGGCACAGCATGAGGAAATTGATTGGCCCCAATTCCTATAGGTAGCAGAACTGCAGAACCGGGGCTTGACCTCGGGCTAGCTGGTAGCCACACTCCCATCCGTTACCCCACACTGCCTCTTCTGGTTTTGCTTAGTGGAAAACATCAGAGTGAACAGAATGCCTGGGGTCAGCAGGTGCCCAGTAAATGTTAGTTTTCTTCCCTTACCCAGTCCATGTGCCAGGCACAGCTAGCTAAGAGAGGAACTTTTCCCTGTAGTGGCTCCTGGCGTGGAAGGTATCCAGGCTGTCCATGCATAGGGGCTGCCGTGAGCTGCTGAGCTGGGAAATGCAAAATGCATTTCTCTACCAACACTGTGACAGTGCCACCTGTGTCCTGCCTGCTTCTGAGCTAATCCTTAGGCAACTCCACAACACTTAAACCTGTGCTGGGCATGCACATGGTATCCATAGATGCTGCCTGAGTGACTCAATCTCTGTGGTCCCAAAGGACTGACCTGGAGGCACCCTCTGAGCTAAGGGCCCGCCCTATGTGTTCCCAGGGTTCTCCAGGGCGAGTTCCGCGGCACCCTGGCTCTTAATCTGTCTGGCTTGTTCATATTACCAAATCTTCATGTCAAATGCAAGGCCATCTCTGAATTCTAGACTCACCTGTAAGATATATGCTGACCTTGTCACCAGGTGCCTTTTAACACAGCCCTAACTCAACCCTAAGTCATCAGTCTTCCCCTACCCTCCAAGCAGTTCCTCCTCTGTTTGCCACCATCCTCCCAAACACTTTACTAGGAACTTCAGAATAAATCTGGAGACGTTCAAGTAGTTGCTTTCTACCTGGGCTATGAATTTAAAATACCGGGTGCCGTGGCGTACACCTGTAATCCCAGCACTGTGGGAGGCCGAGGCAAGAGGTCTGAGGGTTCAAGCCTAATCAGGCAGTTTAACAGTTTAGCTAGACCCTGTCTCAAAATAAGAGTTCAACCCCTAGTACCACACACATGCACACCCCACACATCCACCCACCCACCTACGTACCTGCCTGATGGCCAGACCAGTTGTTGTTGAGACAGGCTCTCACTCTGTAGTCCAGCCTGGTCTTGAACTCACTATGGAGCCCAGGCTGGTCTGGAACTTATGGCAGTCCCATTGCCTTAGCTTCCTGAGTGCTGGGATTACAGGCATGCGCCACTCACTACACCCAGCATATGTGGTGCTGGGGAGTTGAACTCAGGGATGTGTTTGCTAGGCAAGGGCTGTACCCACTGTACTAATCCTCTGGCTCTACACATCAGTCTTTTTTTAAAACTGGATGATTGTGATGCCCTCAGGTGCAGAACCACAGCTCCACATCCGTGCTCCTCAGAAGGGCCCAGGCCCTGAGAGCATTGGCATCGTAAATGGTGGCAATTAGGCAAACTGGACTGGCTTGCAGGTGGGTGGTAATTTTGTTTTCAACTCTTCTAAGAGGCAGGAGAGTCCAGTGGTCAGCAGTCAGGTTTGGAAGTGGACGGAATCAAGTTCACTTATGACTGAGACCTTCCACGACCAGGTCTCCCTGGAGACCATTGTGTCATCTGCACACGGTCACTAAAGCTTCCTAAAGATGAAATGAGATAACATGGGGAAAGCTTGTAGTCCAGACCTGGCCACAAAGTGCTTCCAAGCAGATGTTCCTAATATTCTTCAATGGAAAATGCCACATGAAAAAGTGGGACTCAAAATCCAGCCCAATGCCACGTTTATAAAAGAAAAAGTATGAATATGCTCAGTTTTCAAAAACTGGAGGGAAACCCGCCCAATTGTTAAAAATGTCTATGTCTGGGTAGTTTTTAATTTCCTACTTTAGTTTTAAATATTGTATAATAACTGAATAATTTTTATAGTCAGAAAAAGTCCATGTTTTAGAATCAACTTTAAAGTCAAGCCCTGAGGGTCTTAATTTCTCTTAACAATGTGGAATGCATTTGGTGGGGGGCTAGTTTCTAACTAAGGCTTTTGAAAGCCACCTCCTGACAGATTAATAATCTCTCTCTCTCTGTGCCATGCAGTGGCCAAGGAATATGTAGAAGTTATCCCTTCTCTATTTTATAGCTGAAAAAGAGGTTCCGTCCTTGCGCAGATCACACAGCTGATCACAAGTTGTAGACTGAACTCAGGTGATTACGCTGCTACAGGGACTGCCTCCACTACCTGGCAGGTCCTGTGACACATCCTTGGGCCCCCACCCCCCAGCCCTACGTACCAAGGTGTGTGTTGGTCACAAAGTGACCCATCCCTGGCAGGTCCAGAGCCCCTTCCTCTCTGCTGACAGGGCCGTCGTTCCACATTAGGTCGAAGCCTCCTACTCGCTTCTCCCTTCCTGTGAGCCTGGATGGGCAGGAAACACAAAAGATCAGAGAAAGTGCGGCTGGGGAGCCCTAAGACCCAAGCAGCTCCCCTGGCGGACCGCACTGGTGCCCCTGCCCCAGTTTCTCCTCCTGCATCTGCCATTCCTGGTGCCTGCACCTGTCCTCCAGGGCTTGCCCTGTGTTTTACCCGAGAGCCCCATCCTTGCCCTTGGCATCATGTACTAGGTCTGCCATGTCCTTTACTGTTATCCTTACTATGTTGGCACAGGTAGGGGCTCAAATGCTTGTTGAATGAATAAATAATGGTAGGTCCATAGATGCCTGAGTTTCCCCTTGTCAGCATCCATTTCACCCTCCTGTGGTCCAGGGGTGCCTAGGTTTGCCCTTTAGGGACTCACGAACACTTCCCTCCCCCTCCCCTGGAGCGCAGGTGGGGTTCCCACTATCCGCTGGGAGGTGGACACAGACCTAGGCCTGGTCAATCACAGTCACAGTGATTGGCTCAGGAATGGGCATGTGACCCACTGCTCAGCAATGAGAATTCGCCTTCTACCTTTTGCTGGAGTGACTGTGGAAAGGCATAGAGGAAGAAAAAAGAGGAGAGGCAGAGATAAAGAGTAGAGAGGGAAGGGAGAAGACAGAGTGGACATGATCATGTGATAGTAGACGTGCACAAGGAAGGTGGAAAAACACCCGCATGGACACTGGGAGCACCTGGATCCGCCCATTCCTGAAGCCAGGACCCAGGTTTTTTTCCCATCACATCATATACACATTGTTAGAAAAATAAATAGCCTTATTGGGTACTTATTTCAAGCTAGGCACTTTCTAATAAATTATCTTGGTAAATTAATCTTGAGGTAAACCACATTTAGGGAGTAGTCATGATGTTTCCCAGCTTATAAATGAGAAAACTGAAGCTCAGAGAGGGGAAGGGATTGACCCTGGGTCCCACAGTCAGGAAGGCTTGAGCACATCCTGCTTAACTGAGTCTCCAGAACAGATGGCCTCTCTGGCCCAGAGAGGATAAGTCCCTGGGCCCGGACCCGATGCTGTGTGGGCACCTTGGTTTTCCCATCTGTGAAATGGTGGGGTAGACCAGAGTCACCTCTGAGTACTTTCCCTTGGTGGCAGCCCGACTGCTGTGGCCCAGAACGTGGCCACACAGTCCTTACCTTGCTTCCATGTCCACCACGTGCAGCGTGTCCTCCAGCAGGCAGGTCTTGAGCTTGTAATCCTCCTGGCTGCTGGCCGTCAGTGACGGAGAGGAGTTGACTTCCAGGAGCCACCTAGAACCCAGCGACAGACAGCTCGAGGGTTACTCGGTCCCTGGAGCTGCTGGAGGTCACTGAGGCTAGACAGGCCCCACTCCCAGGCTAACCAGGGCTGCTCCTTCCATCTCTCCGTTGTGGAGAAAGGCAGAGTAGTGGAGGGAAGCTGGCGGGGCTGTAAGCAGGACCAGGAGGCCTCCTGCTGGTATTCTTTTCCTTCTTCCATCAAAGAGGTGAGAGGTGGAAGAGGATCCTACTTTTTCTGCAACTGGCCACTACCTGCCCTGTCAGTACTGGGGAGGGGTCGGGACCGTGCTGAGCTGGGAAGAGCACCCAGCATCTAAAAGGACACCTGTAGACAGTTCGAGGAAAGTGTCACCCTGTGGAGTGTGACCCAGAATTGCAGGATAATACGACCTTTTTCAGAAAAGCCAAAAATTCTAAATTTCTAGGTATACATCTGCCATATTTTAGTATTTGGTAATAAGTTTAAATTGAACACAAATAAAAATACTGTGAAGGCTGGACTCAAAAGACTTGTGCCTGTGGGGCAAGGTCAGCCCAGAGACCTCCCACCCCCATGTCTGGGGCCAAGGGCAGCCCAGGGACCTCCCGCAACCTACAACCATCAATTTAAACAGGAAACTGGAGCACTAGGAGGGCTCCCCAGCAGTCAGCGTGCGACCAGGGAGGCCCTTCCTCTCTCTGTGGCCTCCTCCCCAGCTAGGGGTCCAGCTAATGCCTGCAGCCACATCTCCCTGCAGAGGGAGACCCACTGGTGCTGGGACATGGGGCCCCTTGAGCCAGAGGTGACTTAGGTCTTGCTCTCAGGCCCCTACGCCTGGCCCCAAAGCTCCTCAGCAGTGACATGGTGACCTTGGTAGGGGAAGTCATCTCTGCACTCCGGGCCTGCCTTTGCCCTTGCCTGCCCCTAATTCAGGCTCCCGTCACGTGAGGCCAGCGCTGCAGTCCCTGCCAGCTCCTCACCCTCCACAGCACTGCAGGAATGCACCACATTACCAGCAGGGACCAACACTGTGACAGCATGGCCTTATGCAGCGCACTCTGCGCCCTCTGCACCCAGCACTCCCAGAGGGAAGCTTCTTGCCTGGGCTGAGGGAAGCACCGCTGACCAGGCCGCAGGTCAGGAAAGGCCCGGGCGGGGCTCGGTGCCCAGTGCTCTCCTGACGGCTGCTCGCTCATTCTGCCTCACTCTAAAGTACAGGCTCAACGGCCAACCCCATTTTGCAGTCTGACAAACTGAGGCACGGGTAAAGCAAGTGTGCCCAGGGTTTCACAACCAAGAAATGGCGAAGCTGGGATTCCAACCCAGCAGTCTGAGAACAGGGCATGTAAACCCTAAACTCCTGGCTCCTGGACCACCTGTGCACTCACGGCTTGAGGTCCTGGTCGATGAGGATGTCATAGCCGTATAGCTCAAAGCAGTGCTTGTCACTGATGATCACCTTCTGCACGCTCTGCAGGCTCTTGATGAAGATGTTGTCCATGTTCCTGAAGAGCGCCTCCACGGCCTCGGGCCCGTGCTTGGACGCCAGGTACTGCCGGAAGCGCTGGAGCATCCACTTGCAGCCCTGAGTTGGCAACTGGGTCATGAGGGACTCAGGAAATTGGACCCCACCCACCAGGACCCTCTAGCCATCCCATCAGAAAGCCCCTTAGGCCTGGAAAGAGGGGCACAGCCCAAGTCCTATGACTAGGGTGACCTGGCAATGGCCTTCTTGTGGGGTGAAGATTCTGCATGACTAAGAGGACTGGCCACGCAGGACCCCAGGTGTCCCCACCGACAGGCCTGCCTCCTTGAGGGTGGACTGCACGCCTCCCAAGGTCAAGGGTGACCAACACACAAGGCCCGGTGAGAGGTGGAGCTGGGACAGGGAAGAAAGGCAGAGGTGTGAACTGGGGTCGCCCTCCTGTGCCCCTATTCTGAGCCTTAATCCCGAGAAACCCAAGAATCCTGCATATGAACCTGGCCTTGCTATTCTGTAGATCAGGTGATAGGTTGGAAGATAAACCACAGATGACAGCCAATTAGATACTGACAGGTGATACACAGTGGGCGGGCTCATGTTTATCAAGGTAGTGGGATCTGACACATTTTGTTTGGGGGTGCATTAGTTTTACCTGTCACATTCAAATATTTATTTATTTGACACAGGTTCTCACTCTATAGTCTAGGCTGATCCCTGAACTCACTGTGTAACCCAGGCTGGCCGTGAACTCATAGCAATCCTCCTGCCTCAGCCTCCTGAGTGCTGGGATTACAAATGTGCACCACCATGCCCAGCTATTATGTGGTGCTGGGTATCAAACCCAGGGCCTCATGATTCTCAGACAAGTGGTCTAGTCACTGAGTTATGACCCCAGGCCCAACATTCAAGTATTTAGACACTGGATTCGTAGATCGCTGTTAGACTGTTGCCCTGGGCCCCATGAAGGGGAAGGGTGGGCCTGCCCTCACTGGTGGACTGCGGCACGTCCAGGACTCCACGACACTCCACCCGTCGCATCCCAGAGGCTGCACCATAGAGGGTGAAAGCTCAGCCTTCTCACCTTCTTTGGGTGGTAGTCAGGCGATGTCTTCTGCACAGCGACATTGGTGAGGTGGACATCTGGCAGAGGTCAGCGGTCAAGGATCAGTGTGGACAAGAGTGAGCCCTGCTCCATGCTGCCCAAAGGATGGCGCTGAGACCGTTGCTTGCGAACAGACAGGGAAAGCTACAAAACAGCTCAAAGTACACATAGGCTGGTTTTGATTCAAATCCTGCCCACATCTCAAGCAGTTGTGGGCCTCTGAACGAGACACCTAACCCCTCTGGGCCTGTTTCTCTAGCTCTTAAATGGGGATACAAAATAGTACATTGCCTTCATAGGAGAGTCAGATAAATACTCTACAAAAGTACCTCACATAGCTGATATTATCATCTTATAATATTTTCAACTTGAGCAGCAATTTTCTAACCAAATACACAACAGCCACCTCAAGGCCCACCGACTTCCCATCACCAAAGGGCCACAGGAACAGAGAGAAGGGACCTGGAATGGGTAGAGGGCACGGCAGCTTTTGAAGATTGGATCTGCCTGTTGGTATCAAAACTGCTGTCACCCCCAGTGACCCAGGACACTTTGCAGCTCCTGAGCAGTTTGCACACACCCCCTTTGCTCTCATGATGCCCCTTCTCAGCACGCCACCAGGGCGAAGCAGAGCAGGTCCCCAAACCTCCTGAAATGACAGTAAGACGTGATTTTTCTCCAGGATTCACTGGACAGTCCTCAGCTGGGGAGGGGAAGGCCGTAGGCCACTGGCTTGAGTCTAATCCCTGTATAGCATCTGTGGTATATGGGACAGGGCAGGGCGGTGTCAGAGTTTCCGTGTTCTTTTGTTCTTCTAGAGTGTCGTCTTTACAGTGTTTGTTGTCTGCTCTGTGGCCAAGGCTGGTGCTGAACTCTCTACCTAGCCCACGCTGGCCTTAGACTCAGCAGTCCTCCTGTCTCAGCCTCCTGAGTGCTGGGATTACAGGAGTGTGCCAATATGCCCAGCTTTATGTGGTGCTGGGGAATCCAACCCAGAGCCTTGCACTTGCTAGGCAAGTGCTTTAACCACTGTGCCATTCCTCCAGGCCCATCTTTAGAGTTTTTTTGAAAACCTTTATTTCTTTCACATTTGTTTTGTTTTGCCTCCATTTCAAACAGGAGAGGAACCCTTACATTGTGGTCTGTTGGCTTTCAAAAACAGCACCCAGGAAATTCAGTGGGATAAGAAGCATTTTCCACAAACAGGGTGGGAACACCTACCTGGAAATCCAGGAGCAGAAGGATAAAATGGAAGCCCTTCCTCACACCATAGAGAAAAATCAACTCCACACGGATCTCAGAGCTACACTCAGAGGCAAAACCAAAAATTCCCAGAATAGACACAAGTGTTTCTTAGATAAGACACCCAAAGCACACAGGACAAGAAAAAGAGAGAGAGAGAGAAAAATTGGACTTCATAAAAATTTTTAAAATTTGCTCTAAAGGACATTATCAAGAAAGTGAAAAGACAACCCACAGAATGAGAGACAGTGTCTGCAAACTGTGAATCTGAAACAGAACTAGTATACAGAATAAAGAATTCTTATAATTCAACATTATTCTATTTAAAACTGGCCAAAAGATCTTGAATAGACACACACACACACACACACACACACAGAGAGAGAGAGAGAGAAAGAGAGAGAGAGAGAGAGAGAGAGAGAGAGAGAGAGAACCTGACACCACCAAACCACCTCACATCCCCTTAGGCTTGCTGTGATGGGGAAGCATAGGCGTGACAGGTGTTCGTGAGGAAGAGGGGATGCTGGAAGCCTCACTGAAGGCCACAGGGAATAGGAAATTACATAGCACTTTGGAAAACAGTTTAGCAGTTCCTCAAAAACTAAACATAGCATCACCATGTGTCCAGCAATTCCAGTTCTAGACATATACCCAAGAAAAATGAAAACCCAGGTCCACACAAAAACTTCTATATGAAGGCAGCATTTTTCATAATAGCCAAAAAGTAGAAACAATTCCAGCACCCATCAATAGATAACTAAGTAGCATGCCCACTTTGTTGGGTGTGGCAATCCATACAATGGAATATTACTTGGCAGTAAAGAGGAAGTCCTGATCTGCATGCTACAACATGGAGGAACCTTGGAAACATCATGCTGAAAGAAGGTAGACAAAAAAAAAAAAACCACACTGTATGACTTAACATATGAAATGCCCATAACAGGCAAATGCCCAGAAAGTGGCCACAAAGGGCTGGGAGGGGATCTTGGAGTGATCGCAAGTAAGTGTGGGATTTCTCTGGGGGACAATGGAAATGCTCTGAAGCCATCTGTGCTGATGGTGGGTGACTGACACGAGCTGTCACCCTGCGTGCTTTTCCTGAGGAACTGTATGGTATATAAACTGTATCTCAAAGCTTGATGTAGAACTCAGTACACAAGGATGCCATACATAAAGCTCAATTATAACCCAATAAAGATGTCATTAACAACTACAGAAAGAGACGGGGGCTGGAGGAATGGCTCAGCGGGTAAAGCCCTTGCCTAGCAAGCACTAAGTCAAGAGCTAAGTACCTGAGTTTGCCGGGTGTGTTGGCACACACCTGTAATCCCAGCAATCGGGAGGATGAGACAGGAGGATTGCTGTTCCAAGGTCAGCCTGGGCTCTGTTGTGAGTTCAGGACCAGGACCAGCCTGGGCTGGAGAGAAACCCTGAAGCCCTGTCTCAAAAAAAAAAAAAAAAAAAAAAAAAAAACCTGGCCCAGCACCACCTGCCCCTCCACACGGCTCAAGGCCACAGGAGGAGGAAGCCGGGCAGAGAGAGGCAGCGGTGGCAGTCAGCAGACCCGAGCAACTCCTCTCTCCACAGACGCACCAAGTCCTGAGGGCCCAGCAGGTCAAATACCAAGGAGTACAACAATCAAAACCAGTCTGTAGAGAAATGGAGCGGATTGGAGGGGAAGTCTGTAGGGGGCAGGAATTCTAACAGCGTGGAAATGACTGAGGACCTCAGTGGGCAGCCTGGGAGTCAGCTGTGAAAAGTGAACTCATCGTGTCAGGACAAAATGAAAGGCAAACAACTGAAGAAAGATGACAGCGAACGGGACAGTGGAATGTTTTAGTCGCATAAAAGTCTCAGAAAAAATCGCTAACAATAAAATATGATGGCTCTAATAAAGCTGTGGAAACGTCAAAGAGAAAACGTAACGGCAAGGAGACCATCTGGGAAAATGCTCACGGATTCCAGGAACAGGAGAGATCTAAAAGGGACGGGAACGGGAGCACATGCACACTGGAGGAGACGCCAGTTCTGAGGCACAACGGCTTCATCAAGCGAGTCCTAGCTTCCTACATTCTCATTTTGAAAAATTCAGAATTCAGCATGGTTGCAAGACCAGCTCAGCGACAAAGCCCTAGTACCACCCACACCCCCACAACCCCACATACAGATTGTGTCAGCACCGGGTAAGGGGTGAAGTGGGAATGGTAATGAGGAGGGCTCCGCATATAAAGCATCTTCCAGAGAGAAAGGGGCCAGACGCTCTTCACTTCGTTTTACTCCCCTGTGACGTTATCCAAAGGAAAAATCTGAAATATGGTAAAGGGTTTACCGAAGGCGTCGTCTGTGCGTAGCACAGAGAGGCACTACAAGAAACAGAACGTGTGGCGAGTGCCTACGGCACAAGGGATTAGCAAGCCATAAATCCACTGTGGAATATTTTATAGCTAATAAAAAATCTACAAGAAAAATACTGGTGATAATGATGTGGGGGGGGGGGAGATGACATTTATCCCAAGGGATCACTCATATAAGAAGGTAATTGACAATAACAACAAAAAGCTCTTCAAATGGACCAGGATGGAAAAACATCAAAAAACAGTTAGTAGTAGTTATCCCTTGAAAGTGTGCCCAGGGAAAGGAGGAATCTCCTGTTTTGTACTTTCCTGGTTTTTGTCTTTAATGAGCTACCCTACTTTTGTGGTTAAACCTATATCCCTTATGTTTTACTATTTTTATTAGAGGAGCAAATCATAATAGCTCATAATAATAATAAAGTGTAAAGCCAGGCGTGGTGGCACATGCCTGTATTCCCAGCGCTAGGGAGGCTGCAGCAGGAGGACTGCCTTGAGCCCAAGGCCAGCCAGCGCTCCCTAGTGAGTTCAGGACCAGCCAGGGGGGCTACAGAGCAAGACCTTCTCTCAAAAAAAGAAAAGAAAATGTATAAACCTGAAAATAAATGTTTCCTTGACTGAGTCTAAACCTCTGCAATTGCCCAGGTTTTCAGATTTCTAAATAAGCCACCTCTGAACTTTTTCCTTAATAGAAATATAGTTAAGGAGCAAAATAAATTATACCTTGTAAATAAATTACACCTTTCTGTATTTTTTCCACTTAAAGGTGTTAGTCACGCCTCCATTTCGGCCACCTTATTGCTCTGAACAGATGTGCCTCATCCGGTCAGTACTTTAAGCCTCATTTCACGCCCAGGTGTGGAGTGAGCTGCCTCTACTTGGCCACCGGTATAGTCAGTGTTTTAGCTAATAGTTATGTTCTGTGTATATATGGATGTATTTGAATAAGGATGTGTAGTATATAATGTAGATGAAAGGCAGCTTGAGCGTATCTTTTAGTGTTTTGTGATCCAAAGATTATTTTATTTGAAAGGTTGGCTTCTCATATCTGAAACAAATATATTACTATCTGTAAAATGCATAACCCCTTGTCACCTTTTCTGCAATTTTTTAATATATTTTTATTATTTTAGACTAAAAAATTAAAAATAATTTAAAATTCAGGATGGAAAATGATTTGTGTTCGCTCTGTGTGAATATTTAATGAACAGAGCCTCATTAAATGGAGACTGGCCCTGGGAGAGGGCACGTGCCCTTGATAAGCCCTGGGTGCAGACACGGGGGAAGGGGGGGACCTGCAGTGGGACCACCTCGCGGGAGGGCACTGTGCTACGTACGTGCCCTGCATGCACTATTTAATTTTAATTAAAAAAAGAGGCGGCAATAAAACTGAACTAAGCTAAATCTGATGATCTGCATGGAACAAGTACTTCTTAGAATTAGAAAATAAAACAGCTGGCCCAGGTGCAGGCGTGTCTGGGAGGCTGAGGCAGGAGGATTGCCAAATCCAAGCCCAGTCCCGGCAACTTAGCAGAGATGTTGTTTCAAATCCAAAATTAAAAATATGGTCTGATGCCATGCCTGGTGGTGCAGGCCTGTCATCCCAGGGTCCTAGGAGGCTGACACAGGAGGACCACAAGTTTGAGTCCAATCTGAGCAACTTAGCTAGACCTTGTCTCAAATCAAAGATTAAAAAAAAAAAAAAAAGTGCGCTGGGGATGTAGCTCAGTGTCAAGTCCCTGAGCTCAATCACAGTAAACAAGCAAACTAAATAAAATGTTGGAAGACATGGACAAACCAGGGAAAACCAAATTGTAACAAAGCACTCCGCAAGGCCTGACCTCAGGCTCACTCGCCTGCGGTGCAGATCCGCTACCCGGGCCGCTCACCGGAGCCGAAGCGGAGAAGCGAGTGGAGCGAAAACCCCTCCTCCCCCTTCCCTCCCTCCCTTGGTCCGGAAGCCCAGTGTCCTTCCCTGATTTTTTGCTCTCATCAACAAGCCGAGCAGTGACCAACTCCGGGCCTGCCTTTCCTTGCGCCGTGGGTGCACCTGCGTGGTAAGCTCCCGGGAGGGGGACTGCCAGATCGGAGGGTTTGCGTGGAGATGGACCAGTTTGCCTGCTCAGGCCTTGCACCACTCAACACCCCACCACCAACTGCATACGCGTCTCCCTAGCCCGGCCTTGCCCAGACAGCGCTAGCAAAGTTTTGGTCTCTGCTAATTGGACGGGTGGAAACGGAGTTGTATTTGAATGAAACAGCGAGCCAAGCACTCGGCACATAAAGGATGCAAACTTCCGCCATGAACGCGATTGGCAGACGCGCCACCAAACCTGTCACCGCGCCGAGTGGGTGGGAGCCCGCCATCCTGAGCAGGGCCTGCTGCCCTCCAGGGCCCTCCAGGACAGGCGGCGCCTCATGGAAGGAGCCGGGCGCAGCTCCTGCCCCGACCGCACCAGCCCCCCCACACCCCCGCCAGCATCCGGGGTGAAGCGGCCCCTCGAGGACTTGCCAGAGACAGGACTGGTCAGGTGCACGGGGCGTGGTCAGGCGGGGCCCAGGATACACTGGTCATCGATGCTGCTCAGCGTGAAGCGGGTGTTGGAGAATCGCGCGAAGCCGTCCCGGTAGAGCCAGGCGCGCAGCGGGACGTACTGCGGCGGTGGGAACAGAGAGAAAGAGGGAGTGGCGCCCGCCTGGCTTCGGCACCTGCCACTTCCTGCCCCTCGGAATGCCCTTCTTCCAATGAATGAAAGTATCTCTTTCAGGCATTCGCTCTAACATCAGCTTCTTGTTTTGGTACCGTCTTGAACCCAGGACCTTCGCATTAAGCTCCATCTCCAGATCACCGCCCGTTCCCCCACTTTTTTCATGCTTTTATTTTTAAGACAGTCTCACTAAGTTGCTAACTTACCCAGGTGGGCTCAAACTTGCAGTCCTCCTGCCTCAGCCTCCCAGAGTGCTGGGATTACAGATGTGTGACACTATGTCTGGTTTCCTACAAGCTTTCGACTCTGTCCCCTGCCCAGGGGAAGGTGGGGAAGGGAACAGAGTGAACAGGCTTCTCGGTGCTCTGCCATCAGAGTCACAGGTGAGTCCCAACAGCCTGGGCTCCAGAGGCGGGGCCTAGCCTGCCTCAGACACGCCCGTATCCTTTGTGCTTATGTTGTGCAGGGAGAAATTTGCTGAATGTCTGAATGAATGGGTAAGGGTGGGGTTCCAGCTAACACACAGGCTCCGGCTGTCTGGATTTGAATCCCAATTTAGCCACTCTGTGAAGTCCCGCAACCTCTGAACCTGTTCCCATCTATATAATAACAGGCGCGTCCTCACTGGGTCGCTAGGACTGAGCGACACAGTCGGCTGGAGCATGAGGGCCTCTTGCCTAGCGGGGCTCACCACACGTGCCCTGTGGGCGCCGCAGACAGATCTAGGCACTGGCTAGCCATCCGCACGCTGCCTGCCCCGCCCCGGCCCCGATGTCGCCGGGCTTCCCCAGGCAGAGGCGACCTGACGAGCTCGCCTACGCTCTCCCAGCACCGCCTGTGCCCATCCTCTGCTGGAGAAGGGCCCCAGCCTCGGTGACTCACCGACATCACCAGCACGTAGACGCGTAGGTCAAACTTGCGTCCTGCTGGCAAAGAAAGAAGTCACGTGACCAAGGATGGACCAGGTGTCGGACACTGTGCTGGGTATGGGGGTAGAGGAGGATGGGCAGACCATGAGTTCATGCATTCGTGGTGCTCCCAGTTTAGAAAAGAATCCCACACATTGTACGAGGGCAAGATAATAGGGTGGGGGTGACAGTGTTGGGAAAAAGCTTGAGACCTGGGGCCACGGAAGGGCCTGTGGGAAGTGGTGACCTAAGCCTAAGAAGGTGCCTGTCTAGTCCAGAGTGGCACAGGAACTTCAGGAAGGGCCAGAGGCCGGGGCCAACCAGCCAGATACAGAGGCTGCGCAGGAGCTTGGGGAAGAGCGGCGACAGGCAGTAAGATCCAGAGGCACCCCGGCACCCCGATTCCGGCTTCCTACCTGGGTGTGACCTGATGGAGGAGATGGGGAACAAGCCAGACTGCAGGGAAAAGGCGGGGTCTGGGGCATGCAGGGGCTGAGTTGGAGGGAGATGCCCGAAGGGCAACGTCTCTGGTCTCTGACGGGGACAGAAAACTGGAATGACTGGCATCTGGTGGTGTTTAAAGCTACAGACAAGGTGGGACCGATGGGGAACTGACTGCCTGGGGACAGTCACTGCCCTGGGTGAGGAAGCAAGCAGCACCAATACCGGCACAGTGACACCCTGCAGACAAGCCCCGGAGTCAGGTTGGCCCTGGGAGTTTGGTCTGGGCTTCGGAAGGACTTCGAGTCCCCCGGAGACTTTGTCCCTACAGTTCCCCCTCTTCATTGTCCCTCCAGGTTCATCCAGGTGACAGTCAGGTCTCCCTCTGGTCTGGTGCTTCCTGGCTTGTGCCACTGCTCCCTGGGGTGCGGGCTCCCTCAGAATAGAGTGAGCAAAAGCACTCAGGCCAGCGGCAGCGTTTGTGGAATACATGTATGAATGAATAAATTGGTTCTCTAAGAAGAGGAATCCTTATGGACAGAGAAGGTAGCAGGAAGGGTATGACAGCCAGAGGGGACCGCAGGGCCGATGGCTAGGAGGCAGGACAGAGCTCTGTCTGCACCTTCCTCCTCCATGGCAGCCGCTCGACCAAGCCGATTGGCTGTCAGCAGGCAGCGAGCCAGGCCGGCCACCTCACCTCCGATCAGGTAGGGATTTTCGATGTAACGCTGAGCTACGTAGTTCTCCACGGGCAGCTCATCTTTCTGGTCATCGGAACTTCTTGGGTCCTGGTTGTGACATTAATTATTAACGGTTATTGAGTGTTTCATGTGTACTAGGCATTCCATTAAGCACTGTGCCTCATTTGACCTTTAAAGCTATCCTCTCCTGTGGGTACTCATGCGCCTCCCATGTTTACAGATCTGAAGTACAGAGGGGTGGAGTGACTCGCTCAAGACCACCCAGCTGGCTAGTGACACAACTGGGGTGTGGGGTGCACAGAGTTCAGGCTCAGGGCCTCAACATTTAACCTCTAGCCCACCCGGCCCAGTACAGCAGCCACAGGCCACATGCAGTGACTTACAGTGACAATTAAGAGTTGATCAAAAGCAAGTGAATGACACGCTATGACATGGTGAAACTTGGAGACATTATGGCTAAGTGAGATATGGCAGGCACCAAGGGACAAATACCACAGGACCCACAGAGTAATCGAAATTGCATAGACAGAAAGTACTGGTGGTTGTCAGGGTCGAGGGAAAGGAGCTGGGAGCTGGGGCTTAACCGGACTGTTTCAGTTTGGGGTGAGGAGAAGGCTCTTCAGACAAACGGTGCTAACAGTGGCCAAATAAAATGGCTGAACGCAGGCTGGGAGCAGTGGCATGGCCTGGAATTCCAGCACTTTGCCAGGCTGAGGCAGAAGGATTGAAATTTTGAGCCCAGACTGGGCAGCTTAGCAAGACCCTGTCTCAACAAGTAAAAAGTTGTTGGGGGGCTAGAGGAATAGCTCGGTGGCTAACAGACTTGCCTAGCAAGCTGAGAGCCCTGAGTTTGATTCCCCTCTACCACATAAACTGGGCATGATGGTGCACACCTATAATTCCAGCACTAAGGAGGCCGAGGCAGGAAGATTGCCATGAGTCTGTGGCCAGCCTGGCTGCACAATGAGCTCAGGACCAGCCTAGACTACACAGCAAGACCCTGTCTCAAAAAAAAAAAAAGTTGATGGGGATGCAATGGCCCAGTACTGTCCCCCCCAAATGCACACAATGCCATGATACAACACACTTAAAATGGTTTGAATAGGAATGTTTATGCTATGTTTAGCTTCAAGTTTTAAAAAAGACATAAAATTTAAAATTCAGTTACTCAGTAGCCCATGTCAAGTGCTCAGTGTCACCGTGTGGCTGGTGGCTGCCCTACTGGAGCTCACG
Organism: Ctenodactylus gundi; assembly: GCA_004027205.1. Taxonomy (NCBI): domain Eukaryota; kingdom Metazoa; phylum Chordata; class Mammalia; order Rodentia; family Ctenodactylidae; genus Ctenodactylus; species Ctenodactylus gundi. The sequence goes on along the minus strand of PVKB01000272.1, from coordinate 19,319 downwards.
GAGATCCACCATTCTTGTCACTGTGGCAAGTTTGACTTGGCTGTGCTGACGGCCCACCCCACAGGCCCCCAGGGCCAGCCCTCTCCCTTCTCCCCTGGACAGCGCACCTCAGGAGACAGCAGTGCTCCCATGGGCAGAACCCTCCCAGCCTGCAAAGTCCTTTCCTGCCACGTCTCCTCCACAGTTACCCTGGGAGGGATGGAGGCCCAAACACCAGGGAAGCCTTTGCTGGGATCACACAGGGCCCTATGGTAGGATACAGGAACTCCTGCCGTCCAACTTAGTACAGACTCTCCCAACTCTGGCCCCTCCAACCACCACCCCACCTCGGTAGCCAGGTCTGGGCCTTGGGGCCGCTGGCCACCCCAGCTCCACTCACATGGCTGCCAGGGGGATTGACAGCGGTGGCGGTGCGAGCAGGCTGGGCCTCCAGGCTGGTGAGCTTCTTGCCAGCGGTGCCCTAGAGTGCCACGGAGGAAGTGGGACACAGGGTGTTGGTTGGGGGAGATGAGTTCATGAGGCACCTGCTGTGAGCCGGTGGGGCCTGGGCCATCCTGCGCCCTCTGCACCACTGCCCCATCCACACAGCTTAAGTCCAGAGGGGTTTCACTCATTTTCCTGAGTGCACAGCTGCTGGGCAGCAGAGGCGAGACTTGAGCCAGGATTTCCACTGCCCGTTTCTGGGGACAAGGATGCCGTAGGGGAGGCACAGAGCCTGGAGGAGGAGCCAGCCTGTCTCTGTCTCTCCGGGAGAGCCGAGCATCTGCTAAAGTCCCAGGCACCCTGTCCAACTGGTTTCCATTTATGAGCTCTGCATCCTCAGCAGGTACTGTTACTATCCTCACTTCCTGGGGGCACCGAGAGGAGCAGTTACTTGCCCAAGGTCCCAGGGCTATGGAGTGTGACCACCTGGCCTCAGAGGCCCCCACTGTGGGGTGGCAGGGGCCCCTCCCTAGGTTTCAGTCTGGGGAGATGGGAGAGGGGCGGGCTCACCTTCCTCCAGTCCATGATGTCCTTCAGCCTCCGGAACAGAAAGATGCCCTTCCCCTGGGACCGGGCTACCTGGGAGGGTGGGAAAGGCTGCTGTGCCCGGGACCCTCCCCAGCATTTCTGTGCCTCTCCCCTAGGACCCTGGCTGTGCCTTGGGGCTGGACCCCAGCCAACTGGGAGGGGGGGGGGAGGTGTGAGCCTGACTTAGCTCACAAAGACATACATTTTCATGAATAATGCAAAAGAACAGACAATTAAAAACCCATTTCTAACAGTCCTGGGAACATATCATCCAATGCTTTTTTTGGAAATCAATTTGCCTTCCTAATTAGGTTTTGCTTCAGCTAATACTAAAATCAGTCTGTGCTAGTGAGCCCCAGCATGGATAACTCATTGCTCGCAGAGGCTGGGGTCTGGATCTTCAATACCTTACAGAGTGGTTCTTGCTGGGGGCATCATTCCCCTGTAAGTGGGCATCTATAGGGTCCTTCTACCATGCTCACCTCCCTGGTCTTGCACACCTACTGCACCCGGGAACTCATTACCCTCTCACCAGCCCTCCTCCAAACATGGCTTTTTTTTTTAGATTGTTTTGTTAAGCAGTGTTAAAAGGATACCTAGTACAACACACTTAAAATGGTTTGAACGGTGATGTTTATGCTATATTTAGCCACTTGTGCTGGGCATTATGCTAAAGCCATAACTTAGTGACCATGAAACTTTCACAGCCTTCCCTGTATTGAGCTAAAATTTGCAGTCTGGCTTGACTTCTGGAACCTCCTAAAACAAATCTGATTCCTTAGTGCCGGGACTGCTCTTCAGTTATCTGCAGCCACCAGCAGGTCCCCGAACCCCAAAGTCATCTACTCCCCAGCATGAGTGCCCCCAGCAAGTACAAGCTACAGTTTCCTTCTGTTCTCCTCGGACCATGGCCTGCCTGGTCCTGAGGATCTCTGTACAACCCAGCCTGGCAGAGCTACTCCTGCTGGGATTCCCTGCTCTGCCTGGCCTGCGCCCAGAAGATGAGGTGTCCAAAAGACTGATGGGGCATGATGATGGCTCAGGAGCAGCCACACAGACACAGTGACTCTGGAAGGCAACTTATCAGCAAGTATGAAAGGTGTGCAACAGTGGCCAGCCTTCCAGAAGACTTGAGTAGGCATCTTATGCAAGATTATCCAATGCAATCAGGTCCTCAGCTCCATCAGTCACCAGGGAGATGCAAACAGAAGCCACAAGCAGACACTAGGACAAACTCCCTGAGAACTGCTATGATAGAAAACAGATAACAGCAAGTGTTGGTGAGGACGGGGAGAAACCGGAACTCACACACACTGCTGCCACTTCCGGGTGTGCACACCATCCTCCCCCCTGCACCTCACACTGGGAACATGGGCATGTGCACCTGGGGACATGGACAGGGACATTCTTAGAAACATGATTCATAACAGCTCTTGAAACTCCCGGATGAATATTCACTCAATGGAACACTGTACAGCAATGACAGAGCATGATTTATATCACTAGGATGAGCCACATAACTAGTGTTGAGGGAAAAATACTACACACATGTGGTCACACTTTGTGATTCCAGTTATTAATGTATCAAGTATAAAGTCAGGCAAAGCAAATCTGTGCTATCAGTAGCTCGGGGCTGTGAGTGTGAAGGGGCTACCGAGGAGGTGGTAACATTCTGTCTATGCTCTGGACACCGGTTCCCTGAGCGTGTTTACTTTGTGAAAATTCATACTACACTCCTATAACTTGGGCACTTCTTAAAGTTTTAACCTCAAATAAAAAGCAACCTTTAAAGTTTATACCGTTTGACCTCCGAACTCCATCCTGCCTGTCAGTTGTTTCTCTGAAATTATTTCCCATTCTCTCCTTTCTGGTTCTCAAAGCGCGTATCTCTGATGGGGGGACTGAAAAGGTTAGGTACTGGTTTTCCCAGCTTCCTTTGCGACTGGAAGAAGCCCATATTACCAGTTTGGACCAATAAAATCTACAGAAACATCTGCTTAAAAATTCTGGGAGGATTTTCCTCCATGTTAAAGGTATTAGAAAGGAGCCAGATGTAGTAGTGCACACACCTAATATGCTCTGGGAGACTGAGGCAGGAAGATTGAAAGTCTGAGCTCACCTGGGCAATTTAGCAATTTTGTCCCAAAATTAAAAAAAAAATAAGGGCTGGGGATGTAGCTTAGTGTGAAGGCCCTAGGTTCAATTCCCAGTACAGTAAATCAATCAATCAATCAATCAATCAATAGATAGATCATATAACATACACACTTACTAGTGAGGGAGGGAAGCAGGTATAAGGAAGAAAGAAAAGGAGAGAAAGACACAGTCCCTTCTTTCTTTGCAAACCTCGTCACCTGCAGAGGTGACATCCGCAACAACCACCTTATATTCACAACGCGACAAGGTGGATGACCGAAAGGGCCACACCTGGGGATGTACCTCAAATAGGAGGGGGAGCCCCAGCCTTCAGGGCACCTCCAAGCACATCCCAGCCCAGAGCTGCCAACCTCCAGCGTCCTGGCGGTGTGAGCTTGCCGTCCATAGACCTTGCCAAGTCCGGTCCCAGCTGCCCTCCCAAGGAGCAGTCCCAAAGAAATGAAAACCCAGCTGCTGTGAAGTGACACACGAGGCTGTTCAGGCTAGAGTCACACATCGCACTGGCAGATGGCAGTTTCCAAAAGCAAGCACGACACCTCCGTCTGCGCGTTCTCCGGGACCTGTCAGCCCGCAGAGTCGGCGTCCCTCCCCTCAAATCTCGGCCAGCCTTTGGGACGGTCTCCGCTAATTGGGCTTGGCAGACGTGAGGGCGCATGAATCCCAATGCCGGATCACACCAGGCAACATGGCGTCTGCCCAGCTGTCCTTCAGGACGCTGCCCTGGGACACAGCGCCAGGCTGTGAGGCAGTCCGGCTCTCAGGGAGAGGCCCCAGGGGACAACTGAGTCAGCCCTCCACCAATGGCCACTACCTGCTCTCCAGCCAAGTGCTTGGCGCTCGACTCGGAGGCCGCAGCCTGGGGGAAGCTCCCACTTGCAGGTACTAGGGAGGGAGCCAGACTCCCTTTACCAGCGCTGGGCCAAACAGGGGCTCCCCAGCTAAGTATCAGAGGTCTTTCAAGTCACTCTCCTCGGCAGGGTTTATTCCTAAGCAATAGATGGTGAGGACACTAGCTTGGGGACAGGTTAATGATGGTAACCTCAGCAGCTGAGACTCACTGGAGGCGCTCTCTGTGCCAGGCCCAAGGACACAGACACAGCGCCCTTCATTATAGTGTGTCTTAAAAACCCTCTGACACAGGCACCAGCATTACTTCTATTTTCAGCCCAAGAAACTAAGGAACAGAGTGACCACGCATATTGCCCAGAGTCACCCAGCAACTCAGGCAAAGTCCATGCACAACAGTTATACAAGCCCGGGGCCACTGTACCCCCTGCAAATTGCCAGGGTGACATCAAACACATGATAAACATGGGGCCACTGCTGGAAATGTCTATCTTAACACTGTGGGAAGAAAATATTTTTATACATAAAAAACTATATTGTGGGTCTAGAGGAATAGCTCAGTGGTGAGAGAGCTTGCCTAGCAAGCACAAGGCCCTGAGTTCGATTCTCTAGGACCATATAAGCTGGGTGTGGTGGCACACCCTTGTAAGGACTTGGGAGGCTGAGGCAGGAGGATTGCTGTGAGTTCGAGGCCAGCCTGGGCTACAGAGCAAGACCCTGTCTCAAAAAAACAAATAAAAAAGAATTGTTGCAAATATTTCAGAATAGTGTTCATGCACGTAACAACTTTGAAATCACGGTAGAAATGGGGCCTGCTATTAGGCTCTTAATAGTCAATGAAAAGCTCCTGTATCTCTACAGCGTGAAAGATTTTGCAAGTGTGTGTGTAGCAGCCGCGAGAACGCACCTCACAGGCCTCATCCCCTGGCACCCAGCTGCTGCCTGCCGAGATGGCCGAGGCCCACATCTGGCAGGCCTCCCTGCCAGGGGTCATGTAGATGTGACTGACACATCAGTGAGTGGGTAGAAGATGTTGCCCTTAGTCACTGGACATACCTCGTCCAGCCAGTTGAAGGCTTAAGACCAAAACCTGAGGTTCCTGAAGAAGAAACACTCTGTCCCAACCGGGACTGTAACATAGAAATCCCACCTGAATTTCCAGCCCGTGGACCAGCCCTGAAGATTTCAGATGTGCTGGTCCCCACGATATGGCCTGAGCCAAATCCTTACGACCTCCCACTCCCATGCTTCGGACTCCCTGGAGGACCCCGCCACGTGGGAGAAACCAGATCGCATGCCCACCTCTCCAGGAGTCTGCTGTGGCCAGCTGCTCTCCAGCCACTCACGTGCCCTTTATCTGGGGACCAGTCACAGCGGCATCTGGGGGTTAGAACAGCCGCCACACAGACCTCACCCACATCTGGTAAGTCCATCTCAGCCTTTCAACTAGATCCCCAAGTGACTCGCGGGCACATCTAAGTTTGAGAAACACTGACCTAGCACTTCCCAGGGGCATGGGGACACGAAGAGATTCTTCCAGGGTTCTTGGAAATAACAAGAAAACATCATCAGTTATCAGGCACCTCATGCAAGCCCTTGATACAACATGTATGGTTCATGTATGTAGCACTGAGAACGTTACTGAGTTCTCTCACCACTCTGTCAGCTGGTCCTACACAATCCCAGGTTACAGACAAGGAAACAGACTCAGAGAGGACAAGTAACCTGCTCAGGGTCACACAGAAGTGGATACAGAATTAGAAGCCATGCATTAGAGCATGCAGAGAAGCACTCTGCACACCCTGCACTCCAGACAGGGTGCCTCAGCTACACAGGGGAGAGGACACACACACACACAGCCAAGATTCCGCCTCTTAATTACAGCTGTCTGTGTGTCTGTGGCTAATAAAAGCCCCACGTTGGGAAAGAAATCAACTTAATATGCAATTGCTCATTCGCAATTAGCACAGATGATCATTTGACTAAGAGGACAATGCAAGAGCTGGATCGCCCCAGGGTTACAGTGCTCACACCTCATGTCTGCCCCTGAGCCACAGGCCCTCCCTGCACCCTCACAGGATCAGGGAAAGGACCAGGAAGGCCCAGGACACCTCGGCTCAGCCTGTGGGAGCACCTCACATTGCTTTCTTCTGCCCCTCCAAGGACCTGGCTAAATTTGCATCACCAACACAGGGCTGCACTCCGGGTCTCCAGGAAAAGCTGCTACCCAGCAGCCCACCCCAACTCCCCTCTGGGTACCTACTCAGGCCCAGAAAACGTCCGGGAGCTTTGCTGATGCTCTTCAAGGCTGCGGCGGCACATGGTCTATGGGGAGAGCAGCCCTGGCACCAGGGAGACTGGGCAACTTGCAGGTGCTCTGCCATGTGCCCTGCACTCCATGGGGTCTGCCTCCAGGCAAGGTCCCCGCACACGCGGCTCCCTGTGTCTGCAGTGCCAGCCTTACCTCCACCTGCATCCACGCTGACTCCTAGGCACGTTCAGGTCAGAGCTTGGTATTAATTTTTTTTTGTGACAGGGTTTTGCTATGTAGCCCAGGCTGGCCTTGGACTAACCACAATCCTGTCTCAGCCTCCCAAGTGCTGGGATTACAGGTGTGTGCTTACGTGGTGCTGGGGAATGGAACTTGGGTACTTAGTGCTTGACTTAGCGCTTGCGAGGCAAGCACTTTAACTGCTGAACCATTCCTCCAGCCCTCGATATGAATTCCTATAGTCATAACCATCATTTATTGAGTCCTTGCTAGGTGGGTGGCCTGCATCACTTCACTGATTCATACGCCACCACCACATGACAGGGACTCGAGTCCTTCCTGCTTTGCAGATCGGGGACTGGGGTACAGAGGAGTAACTTGCCTGGGGTCACAGAGCTAGGGAGCGGTACAGTCAGGGAATTCACCTCAGAGCTCAAGGTCTTAGCTTATGAGAAGCCTGCTCTGTCAGGAAGACACCGCAACCTGGCCACTCCCTCTCCGCCATCGTTCTCCTCAGCACACTTGTACCCACATACATGTCCCCAGCTCACCCACTGTCTCGCTCGAGGAGGCAGAGAATACATTTAACTTGCTGAGACCTGTAATCTCAGTACATTAGCCTGTGCCTGGCACATGACGGGGGTTCCGCAAACATCTGCCAGATGCCAGATGCCTGGCTATACTGGTCGCAGGCTCTGCGTCTCCGTGGTTTTGTTTTGTGGTACTGGGGAGTGAATCCAGTGCCTTTGGGCTGGAGGAAGGGCTCAGCAGTTAAAACACTTGCCTACCAAGTGCCAAGTACCTGAGTTCCTTTCAGCAGAACTACATAGCTGGGTGAGGTGGCACACACCTGTAAATCCCAGCACTCAGGAGGCAGAGACAAAAGGATTGCTATGATTCCAAGGCCAGCCTGGGCTATGCAGTGAGTTCAGGACCAGCCTGGACTACAGAGTGAGACCCTGTCTCAAAAAAAACAAAACAAAACAAAACAAAACAAAAAAAACTCCAGAATCCAGGACCCTTCACCCTGAGCTACATTCCCCAGCCCTTTTTTTTTTTTGAGACAAGGTCTCATTAAATTGCTAAATTGCCCACCTGGGCTGATTTTGTGATCTTCCTGCATCAGCCTCCTAAAACATTGAAATAGGAGTGCACCACCACACCCAGCCTTCATCTTTGAAATGGGGCTGGCGACACCAACCCCGAGAGCCGCTGGGCAGCAAAGCCCTTGGCCTGGTCTGATCACTGTTTCCTCGAACATCAAGAACAGACTCAACTTCATTGTAAACCTTAAATTTTGCACATATACATATCAATAAAATGGGAGGAAAAAAAAAGAACAGAGGCTTCCTTGTCCTGGTGTCCTGGCGATCACTAGTGACCTCAGGAGATATTTATCGAGCACCTACTGTGTGCCAGGAGTCAGCTCCTGGGTCCACACTCCGCTGAGAACAGGAGCCGCAGCCAGATGTGCAGCTGCACTGATACCCAGGCAGAGGGTCCCTGCTCTGGTGCCTGCCATTTCCTGAGACCCCGGCTGTCCACCTGCCAGCCCCTGCCCGGCAGGTCACTCACAGGCTTCATGATCCAGGTGATCCCTGGGTGCTTGCGGAACTCCTCCACAAACAGGTGGTATTCGCAGGGCATCTCGAAGGTTTTGGGGAAGAAGTCGCACTTGGCCGCCTCCAGCTTTCCCGCCTCGCGCTCCAGCTGCCTCCGGAAGCGCTTCAGATTCTTCACCATGTAGTTCTTGCGGGTGAGCTGGGTGGCAGGGCAGACGGTGACGCCTGCTCTCTGCCCCACCCACCTCCTGCTGCACCATCCCAACTGGCACCTGCCCCATTCCCTGGCCCATGGAACAGCCATGACTATCAGAGCGACTCTAACGGAAGGCCTGCTGATGTATGATTATCACCACTTCAGAGGAAGGGAAACTGAGGCTCAGCAAGGTCAAGTCAGTTGTGCAGGGCTGTCTAGCTAACTGGTGGCACAGACAGGGGTTGGCTCAGGCCTGTTGGATTCCAAAGTTCTTACCTAGACCTTATTTCTACCTCAAAACCTCAAACTCCCCTGCTTGTCTGGACCCAAAATCATAATTCTTCAAATACCTTGTGCCCAAAAACCAAGCTGCCCCTCAAAGCCTGGGACCTTGAATCCCATCCCAACACAGCCTGCTTCTCAGGCCTCTATTTGGTCCATCAGGTGTCTAGGTCACAAATTAACAATCCCTTACACTTCTCCTTAATGACCCTTGTGCCCCAAACCTGCTCATCAGCATACCCAGCAGTCTGAGTCAGAAGGTGCGGTCCCCTTGGCCTGTCCAGCTTACCTCATAGTGGTTCCTGAAGTGACTGATCCTCACATGCTCGTCCATGTAGGTATGATCAAAGTTCTCCCGGAGCCAGCTGACATCACACCAGTAGAAATCCCACTCCTCTTCACTGCGGGGAGAGGAGAAAGGTCATACCTGGGAGTCTCAGCACCGACAGGTACACAGCAATGTGTCCAGAGGAAGCCTCTGAGATGCCACCACTGCCCCTGGCTGCAGGATGCTGGCTCCCCTGACTATCTGGTCATATTGATCTCAGAACATTTGCTGGCCTGTCAGCAGACAGGGTATGCCCCCTCCAGAGCCCTGCCCCTCTATGTCTCACGGCACCTGGCACACCTGTCCAAGGTACCTGCCTGGGCCCAGGGCAGTCACACTGCTGCCTTCTGCAGCTCACAATATTAAGTGATAGCACTGGCCCACACACCTGCAAGCTCTTCCCAGTTCCGAGTCCTCTGTCACCAAATCCTCAGAGCAGCCCTGAGAGGTGACCATGATCCTCCCAAGAGCAGAGCCACCAGGACACACGTGTGGCTCTGCCAAACTCCAAATTCTGACCACCACGCTGAGGAGAGGGATGAGGAACAAGGTCACCCACTACATCTGGGTACCAGAGCTGGGACGTGGGAGCGGGGATCAACACGATGTGGCAAGATAAAAAACACCACTGTTGGGGCAGAAAGTTAAGACACCAGCAGGCTGAGCAGCTGGGGCTACCTGAGAAGAAAAGAAGATACTTATTTCTCTGGCTTTCTCAATCATTAGCTACAGACAAAAACCACATAAGCTTGTAGTTTAACTCAAGAGAATGTAGCTCCCTCTCAGCACTCCAGGGCACATATACAAAGTCCAGGCCATGGGTGAGGGGCTAGAAGAAACCTCAAGGTCTCAACACAAACAGGAAACAGCCACCTAGAGTATCACCAGGGACCTACTTCCTCCAAATTAGGTCAATATGGCCCATTTTATTTGCAAAAGAAAAACGACCTCAGAGGAAGGAAAGGAGATTCCTCGGGAGACCCAGTTAAACATATAAACATAACCTGAGACCTCATTCAAGACAACTGCCACCCTGGCGCCTGTCCACCTTCATGCCTGATGGCGCATTCTCTCTTTTGCTCTGAAAATCTAGTTTTGTGATAAAGTCTGCCTAAGCTCTATGCACAGCCCATGCATCTCATCTGAGCATTTCTGTCAAAGACACAAAGAACTGAAATGAGTTACTGGTTTGTTGCAATGTCAGGACCTCTGGGTGTGTTAGGAGCCCGCTTCCCACTGATGCGCCCAGCAAGACTGCGTCCCATCTTTTAATAAAAATATTATTTCTAACCCAAGATCCCCGTAGTCCTTGCCTGAGTCTATCCCCTTGTCTCCTGCCCCAAGGAAAACCGTGAGCCCAATCTGGGCACCCGCCATCTCTGTACAATGTCCTCACAGCTTTGCCATTTATAAGTGTGCACATCCATGTGAACCATGCACATCACTTTACAAGCTTTCTCCCTGCTAAACTTACTGCTTGGCTATGTGCCAGGGGCTGTTTTCAGGGCTGTAGGCTGGTTTCTATTATGCCAAGAGCAGAACCAAGCCATGAGGTTAGAACCACTTCCACTTGTTTCCCTTCGTGACCTAGTTTTAGAGGTTCAACCATTAATACATGAGTCTAATTCAGTGTGTATATATGTTATGTGCACACACACGTGTGGCCATGGATCCAATCCCACCGACTACCTCAAGCCCCACCTAACTCGGCCATCTTGCTGCTACATTCCCTTCCACTGTGTGTACACATTTATCCATTTTCCTATGAAGTGTTTAGGTTGCCTCTTCCCAGGCTTAAAAAAATTATGGCAGAATGAGATGAGTTTTGAAAACTACATTTGGTAGATTTGAGGCAGAAACAGAGAAAATGAGGAGATAACTGATGACCTGGGCCTGAGCTTGGCCACCATGATGGAAACACGCTGAGGTAGGCTGCAGTGCTGAAAGACACCTACACTGTACCTACCCCGGAGGCCCGTGGGATATGAGGGCTCATGGAGAAGCCACCACTTTGGCTGGTGACCCAGGGACTGTGGACCCCCGCCTTCCGGTGACCTCCAGACATGAAGTCCTCCCCTTGGTACCCTCAGCATTGCAGACATAAGCCCTTCCACTATGCTTGTCAGGTTCCTGCCCCTCCCTCCAGGGGCTGTGAGCTTAACACACCCCACCCTGAGCCACTCACTCTGAGATCTGGTGTGGGATGCAAGCTGCTACAACAACGGCCAAGAAGCTGGCTGTGTGCTGTGAACATGGCGCCCTGCAGAGCCTTCCAGAAACTGAAGATTCAAGTTATTTCTCAGCTCTTTAGGGCTGCTGGATGCGCGTCTCTCCTGAACATCACCCCACATGCCACGGGGAGACAGGTCTGCCTGGCTCTGAGCGCAGGCGTGCGGGTGCTGGGAGCCAAGGAGAGCTCTTGGCCTGTGGGCCTAATACCTCCCACAAGCCTCCAAGTGCCTTTTAGAAATTTAACAGCCATGTCCCTGGTTTAATGTTGACAAGCACAAGCACCACCCACAGGCACAAACACTCCTACAGACCCCACTGTCACGCCGGAAAAGTTTCTTCACTTAAGTAAAATCAGTGAGTCAGTCTTGAGGAAAAAAACTTAATACCACACTTCACTCACAGATGGTGACATAGATGGTGACAGAGCGACACCCAAGTGAAAAACTACCCATTTCCCAAAGTTGTCCTGAGTTATCCAAGTAAACCCAGGGCCCGTGCTCCCCCAGCCTCCCCTCCGGCTGTCGCCGTGCACAGCAGCTGTGAGGAGTGGCCTCGATGAATGGTGGGAACCTGCTAGAGATACGGCTACGTGCCCACAAACCTCCGGCACCACAGAGCCCCAGATTCTGTGCTGGCCATCTGGGGCCTCCCCCAGCCTCCTTGGCCTCCTTCCCTCCCACCCTCATGTTTGCAATGAGCCATGTCATGCAAGGCAAGGAGCCCAAAGGCTGGCCCTGCCATAGGCAGTGGCTCCTCTTCTCTGGGCCTCACTTTCCCTACTGAAAATTTCAGGTAGGATAGTGGACACCAGTGAATTAAACTGGCACTCACTCAGTAAGTAAATAAAAATCAGGGAAGAGAAAATTTTATAGAAGAATGCTGTCTCATGTCGAGGAAGTGAACACAATGGTCACCATCTTCTGACAATATTGTGATAACAGATTTGGGCAAGAATTATCAAAGAATACTTAAACCCTGTGTGAAAGTCTCTTATGACCAGGATATCTGCATTGCCTCAAATTATCTGCCTATATCACACTTAATTTCAGATTTTGCAAAAGCTTATTTTCACAGAGAAACCTGGCAAACACGACGTCAGCTCATTGATCTGGGTTACATCAGTGGTGACAGGACACACTGGCATCAGGAGCCCCTTCATGTGCCACCTCGGGAATCAGGTCGCATCATTTCTGTGGTGTTCTTGCCAAAATGCAGAGTCTCATGATGAAAAAACATCAGAAAGGTCCAAACCCAGAGACACACTGCCAAATGACCAGAGGACTCTTCCAACAGTGTCAAAGGCACAGAGACAGGCAAAGGCTAAGGGCTGCCACATATTTGAGGTAACAAAAGCCAACTAAGAGTATATGAGATCCCAGATCGAATTTGGGAACGCAGAAAGAATGCCACTGGGGGGAAAAAACGGGCAAAATTCAAAGGATGTCTGCAGTTGAGTTAAAAGTATCAGTATCCATTTCCAGGCTTGGTAAATGTGTTGTGATTACGTAAGCCACGCACAGAAGTCGGGAGATGCTGGTGAAGGAAGGAGCGCCCGCTACACTCAGCTCTCTGTACCTGCCACTTCAGCACCCAGGGACTCGACCAACTGTGGTACAAAACATTTTGGAAGGGTTGCATGTATTCTGAGAAAGTACAGATGTTTTTCTCACCATTTTCTAAACAATACAGTATAATAGCTATTTATGTAGCATTTACATTGTATTAGGTTATTGTAAGTAATCTAAAGTATATGGGAGATAAAGTTAGGTTATGTTTAAATAATGCACTGTTTCACATAAGGGACTTGAGCGCCACAGATTTTGGTGTTCTTGGGTGGTCCTGAAACCAATCCCTCATAGTAGCAAGGGACAACTGTAGTTTTGAAACTTTTCTGTAATTCATGGGGCTGGGGCTATAGTTCAGTGGTTTGAGTGCTTGGCCTATCATGTACAAGGCCCTAGGTTGGGTTCAAATCTCCAGTATCTGCATAAAAATTAGCCAGGCATGGTGGCACATGCCTGTAATCCCAGCACTTGGGAGGCTGATGCAGGAGGACTGCCATGAGTTCACGGACAACTTGGGCTACACAGTGAATTCAGGACCAGCCTGAACTACAGAGTGAGATCTTGCCCCTCCTCAATTAAAAAAGTTTTCTGTCATTCTAAAATTACTTCAAAATTAAAATTTAAAAATTATATTGAGTGTCAAAGCTGAGCTCCTAACTCACATTATGGACAAATCAAACCAATCTGGATCAAAGACCTACATCTAGGAGCTAATGTGATAAAACTCTTTAAAAAATAAGAATTTTTGTGACATTTAATTGGGCAATGGTTTCTCAGATACGATACCAAAAGCCCAAACAACAAAAGACAGATAAATTGGTCTTCATCAAAATTTAAGTTTTGTGGCCAAAAAAAGCACTATCAAGACAGTAGAGGGTCCACAAAATAAATGGGAGTATTGTGGTTTGGATCTGGAACGTCCCCCAAAAATCTCACGTATTTAGATGTTACAGATTGTCTATGGAACCATGTGCTGTTGGGAGGTTGGGGCCTGGATGGAGGCATGGATTACAAGCATGCAGACTGGATTACAGGCATGTAGTGGGGCCTTACCATACCTTCCACACATGGAAGGGGTGGCATGCACATGCACACACAGGCGCGCGCGCACACACACACACACACACACACACACACACACACATATATATATATATATATATATATATATATATATATATATATATATATATATGCTGCTTTCCTCTGGGACCAGATTGGACCTGACAGAACCTGGCTTCCTGTTTACAATCTTGTGAGAAGCTGCTTCCACCTCTGCCTCTGCTTTGTAAATCCATTGCTGCTGGCTTCCCGAGTGAACTGTGACCTTCTGAAACAGTGAGCTAAAATAAATCTTTACTCCCCTAAATTTGTGGATGTTGGGTATTGAGTCACAGCAATGGAAAAGTAACTAAGAGAGGGAGACAAATATTTGCAAATATCATATCTAGTAAAGGTATAAAGAACTCTTGCAACTCAGCAATAAAAAGGCAATAATCTCAACTTTTTAAATGGGCGTGGGGCTGGGGGCATACCTCAGTGGTTAAAGTGCTTGGCTAGCATGCACAAAGACATTGGTTTTGATTCCCCAGTACCACATAAGCTGAGCGTGGTGGCATATACTTGTAGTCCCAGCACTTGGCAGGCTGAGGCAGGAGGGTTGCTGTAAGTTAGAGGCCAACCTGGGCTGCATGGTGGGTTCAGAACCAGTCAGGACTACAGAGCAAGACCCTGTCTTTTATATACCACCCCCCAAAAAAATAAAAAACGGGCAAAGGGATTTCAATAGTCACTTCTCCAAAGATTTACAAATGACCAAAAAGCGCAGGAAAATATCTTAAACATCATGAGCTATTAGAGAAAAGTAGGTTATGGCCACAAAATACCTCTCGGTATCACACCTACCCAAATGGCTAAAATTTAAAAAAGGATAATAACGAATATTGCCAAGGCTGTAGAAACACTGGCATTTCCTACATTGCTAGTGGAAATGTAAAACAGTGAAGTCACTTTGGAAGCGTTGCCAGTTCCTCAAAGTTAAACACAGTCATCGTACAATACGGCAATTCTGCTCTGCAGCAGCATGTCTCCCACGGGAATTGAAGACATATGGCCACTCAAAACTCGTGCATGAATGCTCACAAACAGTGTTAGTTGGAATACCTGAAAGTGGAAATGGGCTGGGGGTGTAACCGAGTGGTTAGAGAACTTGCTTAGCACGTGCAAGGCCCTGAGTTCAGATCCCAGCACCCCATAATAATTAGCCTGGCATTGTGGCACATGCCTGTAATCCTAACACTTGGGAAGCTGAGACAAACAGGAAGGTTGCCATGAGTTTAAGGCTGGCCTGGGTTACATAATGAATTCAGAACCATCCTGGAATAGAGAGAGAGAGAGAGACTGTCTCAAAAAAAGGAAATAATCTAATTACCAATCTACTAATGAACAGATAAATAAAACCTAGAATGTCCAGAAAAAGAGATTTAAAAATGAATGAAAGGGGCTGGGGTATCGCTGAGTAGTAGAGTACCTGCCTAGAGTGCCTGAGGCCCGAGATCCCTGTTTGGATCTGAAATGCCTCTCCAATGTCTCATGGACTATAACCCCAGCATCAGGAGGCTGAGGCAGGAAGACTGTTGTGAGTCTGAGGCCAGCCTGGGCTATCTAGTGAGTTCAGGACCAGGCTCAACTGTAGAGTAAGAGCCTGTATCAGAAAAAAAAAAAAAAAAAAGCTGTCTGGGATGGAAAGGCACAGCTGGAGCCCCACCTTGGACTGAGGACAGCGGTACAAGGAAGAGTGGAATGGAAAGACGAACTAAAAGCCCGCATTTCTGTGGCACCTCCTCACCGCCTCTGAACTTCTTGCTTACAGGTTTCAGTGGGACCGCTAAACTTCCCTCCTGTAGAAGGTGCTTCACTTTGGATGTCCGTTTCCTCCATCTACGCCTTATACCTCATTAGAACCAGCACCTACTATGTGCCAGGCCTCACAGTATGCTCATCTCGCTCTTATCCCCAGAGCCCAGCACAAAAGAAACACTGCTGGCCTACAGAGCAAGTCTCCTGTTGTAGATCCAGACTGGTGAGTGACCAGGGGGAGCAGCCCTTGACCCGGGCACATCACCGGGGACTCAGTCACCAGGCATACACCACTGCCCTGCTTGTTACTGGCTCCACTGAAAGCCTCAGGACACAGGCTACGTGGTAGTCACACTGGGCTTGACTCCCAGACACTTAATGCCTGTGACTTTAAGCAGTTGCCGTGGTACCGCTGAATATTATTCTATCTTACTAGATGCTTGTGAGGCTCAAATAAGAGAAATGGTGTCACTGGTGCCACTAACACATTGTGGGTGCTAAACAAACGTCACAGTCATGTTGGGGCAATCCCCAGTAGCTCCCCAGGGATGCAAGGACCTGTGAGACAAACGGAAAAGGGGCTGGGGTGCTGGGGGCATCTTACTCCTTCACTTCCACCCATCCTGGCCTCTGGCGGAGGACGTCCGTGAGTGTGCTCGCAATGATGGTCTTGAACCGGATGGACACTCTCTGCTCTCTGCAAGACAAGGCCACAGCACACCTGCTCGGACCCACGGGTTCTCCAGGACAGGCCGGGGGTGGAAAACAAGGGGGAAGAAGGTCAAGTTCTGTGCTTGGAAACACCAGAGATGGAATTACTGAATTTCAGAATTATCATCATAGCATGACAACGCTTAAAATCAACAAATTGAGAATTATAGGCACTAAATCATTGAGAACTAGCAGGCGTTTCATCTGGTGCTGGACCAGTTGCTTTACGTGTGCCTTGACCCCAGCCACTACAGTCAGGCTGTTTTGCTTGTCAATGACCAAATCAAAAGTATCTATTTATTTTGGTGAAGAGGAAAAGGGATTTCTTCCCTTTTATTTCCTTAGCTGAGGAGGAGGAGACTATTTGCTTCAAATGGCTGTTTCACCATATAGGCACACACAGGTCTTTCACACCACGACACAGTCGGGGTGGATACAGTGAGGTAACAGGCACTTTGGGGCTGGTTTCAGGCCTTCCTGGACGCTGACCTTTCCACCCTTTGCTTGCACAAATGAAGCAGGCAGGACTTTGACCGCCTGGGGACACCATCTGCATATTCTGTCCACCGCCCACCTGGGCTGGGGAGATATGGGGAGTTGTGCCTTAGGCATGAGGAAGTTTGAAGAGGCCACTTGTCCCTGATGAAAAACAAGAAACTTTAGAAAGTTCCTTTTGACCCTGCTGGTTACAATCATCCCCTTGCCCCAGCCCAGCCCTGTCTGGAGCGCCTTGGGGTCCACGTCATCTGTCAGTGTAACACTGAGCAGGCACCTAGATTCCATCAAAAGCATCTGGAGCACATGTGAAGCAGGGCTGGACTCGCGAGCTTCGTGAGCATGGCTGAGCCACCGCAGAGTGGGTCCCAATGGCGAGACAGCAGCTCCTTGGCACGCACCTGCCACCGAGAAACTCTGATCCCCAAGCAGCCTTTTTCCTCTTCCCTCTTAAAGTGTTTATAGGCAACTGGTGCCATGAAGAGAAAAGGTGGGAGAATTCCCAGGTACGAAAGTGTTCCCAGAAGCTGCTGGAACGTCCCTGGTGTCCTGATCATGGGCTCCGCTGGCATGAGCACTCAGATGTTTTCCCAAGTGCCTGCTGCCTCGCTGGCAGGCACCCAGGGGATCCCTGAGCCTCAGGAGCGGGGACCTACCTTCTGGCTGGGTACACCAAAGCTGTTCCCAGCCACCTGTCATGACTATCCTTGTATCACACGGTAAGTGTTTCCAAATCCCCTTTCCTGGGAGGCATCTGGGAAGATGGGGCAGATGAATTTTTCCCCATTCTTCATCCTAAGGCAGCTGGACGCCCAAACATACGTGTCTACACCAACTGAGAGAAGACTGTGAGATAGAGAAGAGGCAGCCTGCCGAGGAGCCTCAGGACCAACGGAGCAACGTGGGAGCGGATCCCTGGGGTTCTGTTTTGGTCTCATTAAGGAAACGAAAAAGCCAGTCAGTGGGCACCCCAAAAAGCCAATGGCACAGACAAGAACACTCCAATGAAAGCTGGTTTTCTCCAGCTGAGGGACCAAGAAAAGAGCAGCACAGCAGGACAGAAGACAGGGTAATTATGCGACGCTGGCAGAACTGTGCAGACCATTTCCTTCAATGTCCCAAAATCAGAGTGGGAAGGCTGTGACAGGCTATACACCAACACCCTCATTCAAATGGCATCTGAGAAGGACAGAGACCAGCCTGGGTACGGCAGCAGTAAGGAGCCCCTCCCCGGTATCGCTGGAGACCAGGCCACTGGAGCCTGACTTCCTTCTCCCACTCAGGGTGAGGTCGCCAGAGGCCTGACGGAGAGTGAGAGATGCACAAAATTGAAAAGATAAAAACCATAGAGAAAATCAATAAAATAAAAAGCTAGTTCTTGGGAAAGATCAATAAAACTGACAAACGGGTATGTCAGCGAGACTGACAAAAAACACAATTACAAACAGTTGAAACAGAAAGGCATACTGCTCTCCACCCTATGGAGGTCAGAATGGTGGTAAGGGCGAGCTGACCCTCTGCCCACCTGAGCGTAGCAGCCCACGGCACTCACAACGCAGCATCGCTACAACTCAGCCACTAGGAGGCAGTTCATTTGAATAGCCCTGTAACTATCAAAAAATTTTAATTTGTAATTTTAAAATTTCCTAAAAAGGACATCTTCAGAACCAGATGGTGTCTCCAGAGAATTCCCCCAAGTGTTTAAAAAGAAGACTCAACCCCAACTCTACACAATCTTGTCCCAAAAAAAACCAGAAGAGGCAGAAGAGCTGAATTCATTTTTCAAAGCTAGCATTACCCTGATACCTAAATCTGCTGGGCCCAGTGACTCATGTCTATCATTGAAGCACTCAGGAAGCTGAAGCAGGAAGATCACAAGTTTAATCCTCAACTGGACATCTCAGCAAGACCCTATCTTAAAATTAATTTTTTTTGAAAAAATGAGTTCATAGGAAACGCTGTCAGCTTAAGGGACTTTTGAGGTTTGCTCGCCAGCAGAGCCAGGCCTGCAAGCAAGCCACTATGCCTAAGGGAACGGCAGTGGGCACTGACCTCAGCACCACCTGCTCTTATGGGGGCGTCTTCCAGCATGGGAAAGTGGAGATAACTGCCAGTGACCAGGGAAACCGAACCACTCCCAGCTATGTCGCCTTCACTGACACTGAGCGACCGATCAGTGATGCTGCAGAAACTCAAGCGGCAATGAACCCCAACAACACGGCTTTTGATGCCAAACATCTGATCAGATGTAGGTTTAATGATGCCATTGTCCAGTCTGACATGAAGCATTGACCTTTCGTGGCAGTGAATGATGCCGGCAGGCCCAAGTAGAATACACAGGGGAAACAGAAAGCTCCTATCCCAAGGGGGTGTACTCTATGGCCCGACTAAGATGAAGGAACTTGCAGAAGCATACCTTGGAAAGACTGCTACCAACACAGTGGTCGCAGTGCCTATTTTAATGACTCTCAGTGTCCGGCAACCAAAGATGCCGGAACTATTGCCGGTTTCAATGGAATTAGAATTATCAATGAACCGAATGCTGCTGCAATTGCTTATGGCTTAGACAAAAAGGCTGGGGGGT